>OX465097.1:21062066-21152066 GCA_949987625.1 Chalcis sispes | reverse complement strand
AGCGCGGAATCGAGGCGCGCGCGAGAGAGCGCATATAATGCCCCGGCGGTTGTATGTATTATTATTACGTAGGCCGCCCCGTGACTGACCTATTCCTTCTCTCCCCTTTTCCTACCTCTTGCACGGCGCATATATACTATACTCTGCCATTGTCGAAATACATCGAGTTTTTCGTGCCTGGCGTGAGGGAGAATGAGAGTAAAAAAAATAAAAAATGAAAAAAAACGGGCGAAACGAAATTCGCTTGTTCCGTAACCTTATAGCGCCGAGCGAGCGGCTATTTTAGTCGAACGTTGCGCAACGACTTGTTGTTATAAGCGAGCGCACGATTAAAAATGATTTTGCAGAAAGGATCGCTGCGCCGGTTGATTAAAATTTGCATTAGAATGTTACTGGTTTCTCGGTTGATAGGCCAAAGTGACATTTGAAATACCTTTATAGCATTGTAGACATTCATTGGCTTTGGAAATAAATTTTTAATCGCGATCTTATACCTCCGTATATCTAATTGCTCTTTCAATCGCACATTGGTTAATATTATGAATATTAATGAAAACTTTTATAGCTGTGTAAACAGCTTTGAGCTTTGTATCGTTCTAAAATGAATTTTATATGTGTATCAATCAACTAGTTTTACACGATA
Organism: Chalcis sispes; assembly: GCA_949987625.1. NCBI lineage: Eukaryota > Metazoa > Arthropoda > Insecta > Hymenoptera > Chalcididae > Chalcis > Chalcis sispes. The sequence continues at coordinate 21,151,423 of OX465097.1, read as the reverse complement.
ACATAGTTCCATTCGTGTTATTATGAATTAATTATGAGATCGTTTTATTTTTGTTAAAAAAAAAAAAAAAAAATTAATCTTATTAAAATAATTAATACATTTACATGTAAATTATTAGATGTATATGAATTTTCAAAATTCATTTACTTTATTTATAGAATAAAACTTATTAAATGATTAGAAGAAATAAAATTTATAATCTCCTCCATAAATTTACTCGTTCAAAAACAAATATTATTTTCAAGCAAAATAATATTTAATCAACAAGTTTAAATAGAAAACGTAATAAACAAAAATTTTTAATTAAATAGAATGACGAAGTGGTGTTGTTTTAAAAGTTTAATTTTTTTCTAATAATTTAAAATTTCATTAATTAATTCGGAATAAAATAACACCAAAAATACTCAAATCGCGATGGAACAATTTAAAATCGATTCTAAACAAACATTCGATCCCGATGAACTTATACCAAAGCTAAATCAATTAACATTGTCGACGGTACATTATTACGTTTACTTAGCCGTTATACCGATAGCAACGAAAGGCATTTAGTTAACGCGCGATCTGAATAAAATTTACGATCTAAACACAAGTCGATCGAGTCATTTTTTCTCTCTCTCTCTCTCTCTCTCTCTCTCTTTCCCTCTTCTCTTCATTGCGAAAAAAAAGAAGCTTCCCTATATGCTCTGCGATATTGCTGGTTTTGTACATTCCCGGCAATGGGATTCGAAAAATTTACGCGCGGCTATCGCGCAGCTTTCACGAGCCTTAAACGTCGCGTCGATGCGGGAATGCGAAAATGCGTGACTTTACACGATAGTTTTCAAGAGCGATCGGCACGAATTTTATCGCGAGAGATCGAGAGAGAGAGAGAGAGAGAGACTTAGTTTAAGTTGAGGAATTTCCTCCGTGTGAGGACGATCTCCTATCGTCGCGCGAATTACAAGGATTAATTATTTCTGAGGTTTAGGAGAGACAGGCCGATGCGATATGCGCGCACGCGCGCGCGCGAAAGGCCGCTCGAATCGTTGGCTGTTATTATTTCGTGGAGATCCAGTATTACATTACTTGGCTTTAGTGGATATAGAAGCTTTAGAGGATTACGAATTATAGAAATAAAGATTTTTTAATCGTATTTCTTTGAAGTCTTTGAAACATTTTAACTCGTAAAATTTGCTCTTATTGTAAGTGTAAATTAAATGTACTTAAAAAAGTAAATTGCAAACGATAACATTTTTACAATTATAAAAAAAAATCGTACTATTGATAGAAATAATTTAATAATATTTTATTTACTTTTTTTTTTTTTTTTAATAAAATGATCAATAAATGTTGTGTATTACAATAAATAAAATGATTGCACAATAGATAAGATTTTTCTTTTATTCAAATTATAATTTATACGCGTCATTCGACGGTCGAGGTTTTATAAAAATTTTTATCTAAAGTTGATTGGGATTAATTACTCAAATAGTGAGATAAAAGAATAAAATACAACACGTTCTGCGATTTTGTAAAACTTTGAGGTTTTCATTGTTTTAATTTTCTTTTTCTATTATATGAGAGAAAGTACAAGGAAGTTCTAAACTGATTAAATATTTTTTCATTGTTATAATTAAAGAAGAATAATAATTTAATCGGTATAAAAGTAAAGATAAAATGATAAAAGTTTTGAAAAAATAAAAGCTTTTTTTATAATTCATAGTATTTTTTATATTGATATTATACCGAATTTTTAATTTTTTTAAATGAAATTATGAAATGAACTCGGCGCGTAAAATATTTATAAATAAATAAGGCATCATCAAACGTTTACCCGGTTAAACAATAATAATTCATTCTCAAGTCGAGTGTATAGTTTTAAATAATATAGCATTACACACGGATACTTATTAAATTCAAACCAGTCTTTATAATTCGTGGTAATTTAATCACGTGCCCTCGCTGATGATGGTCGCGCATGCTAATTTCAAACTACGTTGTTAACTGTGCATACATGAAAAAAATCACTATTGCATTACACCACCAACGCACGGCCACAGTTTACAAGACGTACCATAAGTACGTACTCGCGAATTAATAAGCATTACTTTATTCCGCTAATAATTATCTAAGAAATTATCACAATTTTCATAACTAATTATTTTTCACTTGTTATTATAAACAATTATTCAGAAGTTAATCGTAGTTGAAGAAATTTTCTTGTTAATCGCTCTCTCGCTCAGCTTGCCGTTATTAACGTTTTATCTTCGAATATTACGTACGATCAAATTCTATTTATCATTACAGGCGCGCGTCAAGTAATTTTATAAATAGTAATACCTACTGTGCTATTGAATTACAATATATATTATTATTTAATTGTATAAATATATAATAGCCGTTACATTTCGTTTTTTTCAATATTACTTTATTAAGATAAATATATTTACACGGTTTAATTAATAATTAAAAATCACATCGCGAAATTTATTTACAATGAAACTATTATAACATTTACGTTGGCGATAAAGTAATCTTAATGTAAAACTGTATGCGGCGATATAATTTAAAATCAGTTTTATTACGAATATTTGGAAACAAACGCGTTTACTCGATGGAATCGTAAATGTCATTTGTCATTATTTATTTCTTATACACTTTTGCAATGACACAGCTTGTCTATTATCTATGCACATTGCAAATTTCATTATTTTCAAGCACTAAAACTACTTGATTGATTCTTTGTTTTTATTCCTGAAAGTCTAACAGAGAACGAAGATAAAAAAGAGAAAAAAACGAATGAACCTTGAAGAATGAAAAGGCAACGATTACAAGTATAGAAATGTGCAATCCGGAAAATTTAAGCGGCTCTATGACGAGACCTTTGAAAAGATTAAAAAATGATTCATTCCATTCGCGATTGTAGTTTCATTGTTTATGTAGACAGCGTATAGCGAGGTATAGGAGTTTACGGAAGCACGTGATTAGCGATCGCGCGAAAATAAAACAGTACAAAAGCGCAGACACGATTGTCCATTATTTATTTTTTGTTTATATTTTGTAAGTGTTGCAGACGCCGGTAACTTTTTTACGAAAAATTTTTGCCATGTGCATATTAATTGTTTATCCATTTTACGTATAGTAAGCGTTATACTTTGTCGTGCGCGTACAATGTCACTAAAATTGCGCCGTTCGGCTATCACGTTGCATCATTATTAAGACACCGTAGGCAGAATTTTAAGTTGGGAAAATTATCTGCAAAGAATATACATAAATATATACATCTTCGTGTTTACTTTAGTCGACTCATTGTTCTTTAAAGGAGATACCAGACGATTAACACGACGACGACGACGGCGGCGGCTGACGTAGCCGCGTTGTTGTTGTTGTTGTTACGCTCGTACAAGCGTCCACGTGCACGTCCATGTGTATACACGTACGTTGATACATGTACACATATAAAATAAATAAATATATATATATCTGCACGGAGAGCTGCATATTCATGCGGGCTTCGAGAGGAGATACGAGAAACTTTGATCCGATAATCATTATTCTCGCCGAGAGCGCAATTATTTCTTTGGCCGGGAGAGAGAGAGAGAGAGAGAGAAAGAGAGAGAGGGAGGGAGGAGAAACAGGTTCTCTAATAGGCCTGCGCGCGCGATTTTGCATTTCATAAATACACTCGCGCGGCTCGTAATAGTCACGAATGGTGAATCACGCCGCGACTTGTCTTATGTATATATACGTATATACAACATATACGTGCATATAGCGCGAAACTGGGAGGGTAACGCGATACGGGCTCTTGTTCGTTCCGTGAGCGCGAAAGAGCTATAGGAGAGGGAGATGGAGCGAGAGAAAGAGAGAGAGAGAGAAGTTGCTTAGTTGGATTAGTATTGCGGAAAATTTTTCTCATTGGCTTTTTAATTTCTTTTTTTTTTTTTTTTCATTTGTCATTGTTTTTCTCTTATCTCGCGTCTTCGGGATAGTTTGGATTCCGTAATGGCTTTATTTTCAACGGAGTGTGATTGGAAAATTTATGACTATGAAAAGCCCGTTGATAAATAATGACATTCTCTTGCTTTTGACGCGGCATTCGTTGCTGAAAAATATTTCAAACGCGTACTTTTTATCCTTTTTCATGCTGTATGTATTAATATGTTATTTTTAGATTAACGGGAATTAACCCGATATTTAAACGCATGCTTTTACTATGTATACCTTTAAATAAAATTGTAATTGCTAAGTAAAATATGATTACCACTTTGAGAATAAATTGAGTAACAAATACTTTGTGCGATTTAAACGTTGAATTCAATGAAAAACGCCATCGTTTATTTCATTTATATTTGGTAACTATAGCATTTCAAGTCATTTTTAAATGCAATAATGTGTGAAAAATAATTTAACGATGAAAAAAATAATTTAATGATTTTAATGATTTTTCAAGAGGTAAAATAATTTTACACATATTCTCAACTGTCTATAAGATAAAAGCTATATTCTTTCACATTCTTTCATCAATGTGTATCTCAAGTAATTGCAACCTATAAATTTATATATACGAATGTTTATCCGTTGCTATCATTACTAAGTCACGTGAACATACATAAATCTTGATATATAAGAACATACGAATTTATGAGACCTGCTGCATACATAGAATGCATTTTTGGCAGATATTTACTGCGTGCATTATGATGATAAATATGTTTGTTTGTCAAATTACATGGAAGAGTAAAGTGCATTTTTATATGACATAAAATTTTCAGCGTGAATAGTTTTATTTATTTATTTATTTTTTTATCTATTTATAAAATTAATTTTCTGTATGGTTGTGAAATTTTTTTAATAATATATCGGTAATTGATAAATTTTTTAACTCCTTTACTTTATTGAAAATTGAATGTTAAATCTTCATAATAAATCAATATTATTAATACTTATTAATATTATCAAGAAGAAATATTATTCTAATGTAATTCCTTAATCATTATACGTAAAGAAAACTAATATGATACACTCAATTATATTTTATTTTCTTAGTTCTTTTATTTTTTTAATAGATACTGTGTAATGTTAAGAGTTTTAATATAAAATTTTTTTTTTATTTCCAAATTTCCATTAATAATTAATGGAAATTATTTATACTTATTCAATAGTCTATGAATTAGTACATTTATAATGTTATCTCTCGTAAAAAAGATGATCGCAATTTCGTGTACTGTGTACTTAGTTTTATTAATAATTTTTATTAAATTATTGCAATAGTTCGATAATTAACGCTAGAGACAAATAATCTTTCAAATAAAAGGCAATTTTAATCCGCAAGCATCGTCCTTCATCATCGTTCTCTTTTACAAGCGTCGTAAAACGCGCATCCGCGTATAACCGTAAAGCGATACATTAATCCAACATGCATCATTCATGGGCTGTTACATGTGTAACGCGATCGATATATTGCCATCATCGCGAATGAAGGCATTTCTATAACCGAGCAGGCCGCAAGAGTCAAGAGAGGAAAAAAGTAATCCACTCTCGCCTACGTACACAATCTTGTGATTACGCGCTTGCATTATGCAAGCCTCGCGAGAAGAAAAAGTAAAATGCGAACTAACGCTTATGTATACGTGCCGGTATGCACGCATTGCGCCGCGGAAAACTTTTTCTTCCGAGTGGTATCCGTCTATAGCGCTATAGATAGAGCAATAGAGTAGTGGATATATACAAAGTTTATGTTCTCAATGCTCGGTACATAGACACACAGGCACGTAGATGTATGATAAAAAAAAAAAACTAGCAATTTCGTCTATAGCGAAATGCATAGAAGCTCTAACGTAAGCCGGAGTGATACAGGATTTTTCGGCGACGACGCGAACGCGAAGATCGACGGAACGGAGCTCTTTCTGAGCTAAGCAATATCGATCGCGCTTTTCGACGAAAAATCGCGCGATAACGCGATTGTATTATACGATTGTGGGAAAGGGGTGATCGAGAATAGGCGAATTGTGTTGGGCACATGAATCGGTGGAAAAAAAAATCAAGATTCGGTAATAAATAAACGATAAAATTTTACGGCACGCGGACGATTTTATTATTTAACGAAAGTTAAATAAGTACGTAACGGGTAAAAAACGCGAGATGGAAAACCGAGACTCGTTAAAGTCCCGACGAATGAGTACTGGCTTGTGTAACGCGCCGTGAAATCGTACGGTTTTAAGGGGAGGAGACGATCGCCGATATCTTGGCTTTGACGTGGATATTTATGTGGATACATGCAAGATCAACGCTGGCTACGTCGCTCTTTATGGACGTTTTATTGCTGTTAAACATTAAATTTTTCCGCGCGACTTTCTCAACCGCGAATATGCTGACACGTTGGCGCGTCTTTAAGCGGATTAGCTGACTTGTGATTGCTTTTCCGTGAGGAAAAATTTTAAATTTGTTATCCTTTGCGAATGGGTTTTTTTTTTTTTTTTTCTCTTAATTTTATGTTTAGTAATATGATCGTTTCAAATTTTATGCAGATATACACACATATATATATAGAAAATAATTTGTTTTTTTATTTTTTAAAATTAATTTTTGCCCATAAATTTCATAAACATTAGAACGTTGAATAAATTGCTGAAAATTTAATAACACTATTTACTTTATTATGATGTTTGCTTTTGTTATAAATTATAATTAAATTGATATTCATTCAGTAAGTTCATGAAAATCATTCTTTATCGCTTCAAAATTTAAATCAAAGCAACAGAGAAAATAAATTCGTTATAATATAATACAATAGTTATTGTCTTGTTTGGATGCAATAGGATATATAAATAATAAAATCTTATTGTAAATTAAATAAGTAAAATATTGATTAAAATATGAAAATAATTACCATTTAGTTTGAGTTACAAAAATTGTTTACAAGATAAAATCTTTTATTTATTTTTACAATAAAATAGTATTATTATAAAAAATACTTATAATCTTCTCATTTAATATTAATACATTAATTTATCACGATTATATTTATAATTGCTAACTCATAAACAGTCATAGTACTTAATAATGAAAATTGTGAATCTTAATTTTACATAATTTTAGAATTTAACAAGTCATAAGTATCTATTGTACAATTGTGTGAGGTTTCTTCAAGATATCTTTTTCTCGGTAACAAACCGATAACGAAAGCGTTCTTCTTGTAGCAGTGAATACTATTTCATATACAGGGTTATGAAAAATTCTGAAACAGAATAACGTTTTCTTCTTCGTCCTTTCTCTCTTATATCCATTACACAGGAGCAATAAATTACTTTAATAAGGGACTAATTTTAACTTCCTCGGTGGGCTTATATACGCTAGCCGGCTTTTTTGTTTCTACCGATTGCTTTAGCGAATAGCGTTGGCGTGAACGAGAAACACGCGCTTTTATATACCGATGCGTGAATTTTCATAATCTCTCGTCGAGTTAGCGGCCGAAGTTAATGTACATTTATGTATGCATGTATACATACATACACATACGTACACGTACACGTACATATATATATATAGATATAAGTCACGATGGCACAATTAAATAAGCCCTCCTCGAGCTGAGATAATAATAATTCCGTCGGTCTTATTATTCGCGCGAGTTATATATGTACGAAACGATCGGAGCGCCGATAAACTACCAACGCCGAGGAAACGGAATAGCCGCGGGGTCGCGCTTATACTATACGTGACGAGATGCGGCAGCTCGTGTACTCGAGCGCCTGGCGCCGCCGACTCGGCGTTACCTCGCGCAGCGCGACTTTTCTGCGTATTATATATATATATATATATATATGAAACATCATATGTATACATATATATGAAACAAGAGTGCGCGCATATCCGCTGCTTTTTTTCCCTTTCTCTCGCTCTCTTTCTCTCCGAGCAGCGACTGTTTAGGCTGTTTTCTCTCGAGCCGTGCGCGCTCGTTCGAGGAATTATACATGCTTCGGAAAGTGCTCGGTGCGCGTTTCAAGTGCGGACGTTGAAATGCGCCGGTTGCTGTTGCTGCCGCCGTCGTCGCCGCCGCCGCCGCCGTTGCTGTTACGAACGTTGCTGCCGTTGTTACAGATGCAATCGCAACTCTACGAGGGATGTCGGCTCTTATATGACGGTTGCGAGTTGTACTTTATAATGCGCCGTTGGATCGCGGCAATTTGTTTATTTTTTTCTTTCTTCTCTCTCTCTCTCTCTTTTTTTTTTTTTTTTTTAATTCGTACCGGTTGTTTGAATTGCTACGCGTTCGAGTGCGTCAGCGCTCGCGTTCCTTTCTTATTATTATTTTTTTTCATTAATTTGCTGAAAGTCCGCTACGTAACGATTATGCAGATGAAGTATGAAGCGGGTTGAAAAGCCGTTTTATTTATATTTTTTGTTTTACTTTTTTTTCTTTTGAAAATTTAATGCGATACTAGCAATTTTTATCAATTATAAAAATTGTTGTATTGAAAAAGTTGTTGCGTAAATGGAAATTACTTCACCGTTATTTGTCTAAATTAATAAAATAATTCGAATGCTTCAAAAAAAAATATGGACATTTAATATTATTATATTTTACGTTATTTAAGCATAAAACAATGAATATTTTTTGCATATAGAATTTTAAATAATGTATTTATAAGTTATGCCACGCTTATTGTTTAGTGGGTATAACGATTAATAATTACGAATTGTGTGTTAATGTTTCTTTGAAATCTCATTGAATCATACATGATATTCTTTATATAATTTATTTATTTCTTCAGTCACGTTTAATATGATAAATAATTCAAAGAACATCTTTATGTAAAAATTGCTTAGATTCAATTAAAATAATGATGATGTAAGTTGGGAAAATAACTTGAAATTGTTATCTTAAAAAAATTATTTGACTTTGCCTAATTACATTTTTTTAAAAATTGATTGTAAACTAAATAAAATAAAATTAAGATTTTTTTTTAATTATAAATTTTGATTATATTCTAAAAGTGCCAAATACTATATAAATATTAAAATTGAAAAATCATAATTAATTTTTTTTTTTACATTTAAGTTATTTTAACAGAAATTTTATTCAAACTTTTATCATCAAATTTTTTTATTATTTTGATATACGTTTATAATGCTTATTTTATTAATGCATATATAGCTGTATGCATAAGAAATTTTTAAAATATTTAATATTTTCTTATAAACATATAATTTTCAATTAGTTTTAATAAAAGAGATAAATAATATTCAAAACGTTGCAAATTTATGTTATTATGTTATTGTGTATATATTATGTTCAAAACGTTCAAAACTTATAATTTTTCAATTCACAAATATGAAGTGCTTTTTTTAAAACTCTGATATCAATTCATCATACATATTATTTTGTTTGTTATCCATTAATGAGATGAAAGAAAATTTTTCATTCGTATGTTTATACAGTTGAATTAATATAAGGAAATTATAAAATATATTAATTTAATTTATTTATATAATATATAATTAATTTTAAACATTCTGATTTTTATTACTAATATTGAAATTTTATACCTATATGATTTCGATACAATATTTACAATTATTTACTATGTTTATTATGAATTAATTCTTTTTCATAAATTTATTTAAATGCGTTCATTTCTTGATATTTATTTTATTTATAAGTTTAAAATAAATGATATTTACGGTTTATTCCTGATTTTTTCATAAATAAAGTCTGATTAATATTATAACATAAATAAAATCTTTTTGAATATAATATTACCAATTTTTTGATCGATCGGTTTTTTATATTTTTCAATAAAATAAATAAAAAATAGATAAATGATCTTGGATCATCAAATCTTGTAATTAATATTATTAGAAAAAGAAAACCTTCGAGTCATATTGATAAATTAAAGATGCATCTCTTGTACATAATCTCGCCAATGTAAGTTACAGAAGTTAAAGACAAATGTACAAACGCCGAAGAAACATTCAGTCGTAGAAAAGTTAACAAACGACTTCCGCAATTATTGAATTCGTCGTCTAATTGAACACCGTATCTCGCGAGCTGCATATAACCTCTCTTGCCTAAGTAAACGTCGTAGCATTTTAATTTACATCCGATTCTTTTCACAACCGGCAAATTTTTCCGCGCTCTCCCGCGCAAGCACCGAACGATTCCGCGACATTGACTAATGCCGCTCCTTCTATCGGCTTTTTCTTCTACCCACTTACCGATGTGAAATTTCTCACGCGCGCGTACACCTGCAAAAAAATCTCAACGCATATATATATATATATATATATATATATATATATATATATATATATATATATATATATATATATATATATATATATATATATATTTGTATACATAAAGGCTTCGATGATATATACGATGTGTTCGTTGCAAATCATACGAGCGACGCGCGTAAATCGTGAAAGCGCGTGTACACACGCGTACACATTATCGCGCAGCGGACGCGCGCGCGTGTATCGCGTGTTCGCGCGCGCATTAAACAACGTTGTAAAGTCATTCGCAGCTACAGCGCGAAATCGTGGGTGGCTCACCTGTGCCGTGGTGATCGGCGCGCCTTCTTCATTTTTCTTTTTTTCTTTCTTTTTTTCTTTTTCTTTTCTTCTTTTTTTGGCTCGATTTTGCAAGAGAGAGAGAAAGAGAAAGAGAAAGAGAAAGAGAAAGAGAAAGAGAAAGAGAGAGAGAAAGAGAAAGAGAAAGAGAAAGAGAGAGAGAGAGAGAGAGAGAGAGAGAGAGAGAGAGAAAGAAGAAAAGAAAGAAGCGTTGGTCGTTGAGCTAATGGTGGCGTGCGTGCCTTGATTTACGCGCCTCGTGATGAACGAAGCTCGCGCGCTCGCGTTTCTTTGGTCGTTAAGAAACTATATTGGCGATCGCGTCATGTGCACGTGGGAGAAAAAGAAAGACAGAGAGAGAGAGAGAGAGAGAGAGAGAGAGAGAGAGAGAGAGAGAGAGAGGGAGAGACAAAGAGAGAATCCGCGTTCAAGTCTATTCAATTTAACGCCGTTCCCTGGCGATACACGAGTTGTTACGATCGCAAAAACGTTGCGTAATAAATTTGATGCCGTATATTGAATTAATTATAAACGCATTAAAATACGACTGGACTTTGCTAATCGAGTTATAGTTCTGACTCGTGGCTAATTACGTAAGGTACGAGGAAAATGATTAACTATAAGGAAAATTACAACAATAAAATACTTACCGACTTAATGTCATTATTTTTGCAATATCCTTTCTAATTCTAATTTTTTGAATCAACAAACATTACCAAAGCTATTTATCTTTTTGTTTTTTTCATTTGCAACAAAGAATTTTTATTCTAGTTACTGCTTTTAATTCAATTATTAAAATACCGTAAAAAAAAATTTGAAATATGATATTTGAACATTTGCATAAAACATGTATATAGTATTTCATTCGTTATATGTTTTTAAATATCTTTATTTAATTTAAATTCATTTAAATTATTGGAAAAGAAAAAAAATTATTCTTCGGAAATTTTGAAGTATTTTGACATAAATTAATATAAAATTTATAATTAAATTCAAATATTATCATAAAATTTGAATATTTATAATTTAGAGATAAATTGTGAAGTTCTGTTTCCGTTTCAAAGTTTAGTAATATTTTTATCATTGCAATTTACATTTTTTATTTATCTGCTGGTTTATTTGCTTGATTTTTAAATGTATAAATATCATAGTACAAGTAGAAAAAGTCGTTTTAATCAGCCATTATCAACATTTTATTCTACACCATCAAATATCTCAGATGTAACGAAAAGCACAGTAAAAATTTCATTAAATTAAAAATATTATTTGATTTTGTTTTACAAATTGCACGAAATTACAAATAAATTTCACCTAGTGTTTGGAACATTTTATGTCGATTTCATCTCGACATTGGTGCAATTTAGGGGCACTCCATGGTGGCGCGATAAGTGACGCAATCGAGTTTCTATTTTTCATAACAATGAAAAATCCTCGCGGCGCGAAGAGGCAAGGCGAAAACGAGCTTACAACATTGTACGCGTGAAACTTGACAATCCCTCGTGCCGCATAAATCGCACGGCGTCTCGATGAATGATACTCGCGAGCGAGCGGGTGTATTAATTAAAGCTGCATCTCGTCGTTAACGAATAGCGCGCGCATTCAAATTCTCCTCTCCCCTCGCGATCGTTTTCTTTTTGCGGCGGGCTTGTGAAATGATCGGTACCGACGCACGGAAGCCGAGTAAATTAAGAGATTAATCCCAATCGCATATTTCGCGGATATCGCCGGATGAAATACAGCCGGCGAGTCGACGGCGGCGACGGTGGCGGCGGCGGCGGCTTTCGAAGTTTCGCGTTTGCGATCCATCTCGAAGTTAATAGATTATACGCGCACGGCAAATAAATCTCTCTAGCCCGCAGCGGCACCTAATCTCCGCTCTTTTCCTCTTTTGCAAACGCGCACGTAAACGCGTAAGCAAGAAATTTGCGCGTTTCGCGGTTCTTTTCTATTTCTCTCTTTCTCTCTCTTTCTCTCTCTCTCTCTCTCTCTCTCTCTCTCTCCGACGCGCGAGCGAGCATATATACCTTTGACTTCCGTAATCAATCTTACGCGTTCTAACGGAAAACGAACGAGAGATACTACCGTCGATTAAAGAGGAAAAGGAAAAGATAATAAAAAATCGAAGGAGAAAGAGATATAAGAAACGGCCGGAGATTGATATCTAAAACGGGTACGCCGGTTGTACGTTGCGCTTTTGGCGTTTGCTTATTCACGACGTGCGCGTAGATTTAACCTATAAAGAGTGCCGAATGCATACGCATATATATATATATATATATATATATATCTATAGATGTGAGCGATAGATTTGTTATTCCGGCCTAATGTCCTAATCGATTCGGTAGCCGGAGATGCCGAGGACCACTACACCGCCTGCTTTTCCATAATTGCGCGCAATCAGCAAAGTCTGCGCGCGCGTTCTCATAAAATTGATTCGCAAATGAAGTTGCTTTACGCGGTCATTAGGGATGTACGAAAAGCAAAGTTCGACGAGCGTTAGAGTTAACTTTTTCTCTTTTCGAATTTCCTCCCATTTCCTACGCGTAGCAGCAACTTTGATTTATCTCTCCGTGTGTCGTTACTCGGTTGCATTGCGTAAATTTCGATTCAAGTAATATCAAATATTTTGTTTGCATAATAAAGGATGTCATTAATTTAAATATTACACACGTTTCATTTTTTAATTTACGTGAATGAATTAACGTGACATTTCGCTTGATTATACGCTCTTGAATAAAATAAATTCGTTTTACGCAATTTATTTATAGAATACAATTTATTTAAGTTGTATTAATTTTTTTTTTTTTTTTATTATGAAAAATATTCAAACAACGTAACTTGAGCATACGAGTAAGTCAGTTTAGAAAAGTTAAACATTGAATTGGGTATGAATAGTAGATTTTAAAAGTAAATCAATGTTTATTAAATATATATTATTATAAGTGCAATATGGATCAACATGTGGACGGAATAATTGTAGATCGTAAAAATCTCATAAAATAATTAAAAGTTTTTCTTTTAAGTAGAAAAGTATCTGTAAAATCAAATCGGCAGACATTACTTTATGTAAATGTACGCAAAATAATTTCAGTAGTAACAGCCATTTCTTACGACTAATTAAAATCTTCCATTGAATACAAAATCGGGCGTATATTAAAATTCTTGCCGAAGCGAAAACAGCCGTACATATATACCCGCGGGAGCTTTTTTATTTCGTTTCCTTTCCGGCAGACGGCAACTAATTTTAAAACACGAATAATTATGTTTTTCGACGCCTTGCGTCCTCGGGGTCGAAACATCGTGTCGATCGAATTTTTCTTTTTTTTTTTTTTTTTTTTTTTTTTTTATATTTTTATTTGACGTACATCGTTTCGTTCGCTCGTTTACTCGCTCGACGTTCGATTCGTAGATAAACGACAGCGGCGAACAATACAAACTAAAATTTGAAAAAGAAATTTTCTAATCTCGCCTCGATATCGCCTTCGAGATTTTCACGCGAATTCTTGTATGTAAGGAAGAGAAAAGGTGAAAAACGAAGGGATCGGTGTACGCGATAAGGCGCACAAGGACTATAGCGATTTAAACGTATCGTTCGACGGAGAGATAGAGAAAGAGAGAGATGGTGAAAGAGCTTAGCATGCCAGGTGTCACTTCTTTATTGGGTCGGGTGCGAAAAGGCTACCGCGTCAATATGAATCGCGCGATAAATTTTGTCGCGAGCGAGCGCGTGGCGCATTTTTATCGTGATTGTTCGCGCGTAAGCCGAGCGACGTTACGCGTTGTAAGAACCGGAATATTGTAACAACTTGGACTTTCAAAAAGTACGTGTATGCAGTTGTGACTCGTCTTGTGTGAGCTTGTATTTTTTTTTTTTTTTTTTTTTTGTACTTTATTTTGAGTATATGTAGGTCTTGAATTTACGATTCGATAAGAAGAAAAACTGACGAAGAAGATTTATATCACGAAAATATTTAGATTAAAAATTTAACAGAACAAGGCTTATGAATATTGAATTAAAAATTCAATTAAAAGAATAGTTGTATCTGTGTTAATAATTAAAAACTTTCCGACGAGAAGAAAAACAAGTTTAATTAATTGTAAATTTCAAATAATCATTTTTTATTTAGATATGATATTTATTAATTAACAGCTTACCGATGACTGTCACGACACGTTTTAATTTTAAAAATCATAAATTTAAGATATCTTCAGTTGTTTATAAGACATTCAATGTACATACGTGTAATTAAAAACTAAAAAAGAAAATCAATTAAAAAACTTGATCTTTATCTTTTAGATTATTAAAGACATTACAATACGATTATCAACTGTTTTATTTTAAACGTAACAGCACACCTAATAATATTCATTTAAATAAAGAGTTAATTTCTTTGTAACGCATTTTTAATTAAAAATTCAGTGGATACAAAACATTAGTAATTGTCATTTTTATTTTATTTTATAATAACTAATATTAAAAGAAGTACAAAATTAAATAAGAGACTGGTTTCGAAGATCGAAAATTATTTTTAGATCCAAAAATCGACACTGTTAATAATGTCGTTTTACTTTGAAATAAATAAATTAAATTATCGTGTATTCTATCCACAATAAAACATTAAATATTCATTTTCATCCGGAGTCAAGAGTCATTGTTTCTTTTATCGTTATCCGCTCATAAATTAATGCGTTCTCACAAATAAACAATTCGCGCTATATTCCACTTTCTCTCACATCGAAATGAGAATTTCAATTTGGCCGCGTATGCGATATTGTAGGCCAAAATCGATCGAGCCGCACGGATAATCGATCTCGTACTTCTCTCGCGTCCATTCCGAGCTTTTCCTCTCATTCACTCTCTCTTTCTCTCTCTCTCTCTCTCTCTTGTACGGAGGTAACGACATAGTTGTTTAATTGGCGGCAAGTCGACGCCGACAACAAAGTTGCGGTGGTGAGCTGCGGCTGGCGGGCCACCGGTTAAATTTTAATCGGTTCCGAGAGCGATCGATGTACCGCGAGATTAAGCACGGAAGAGAAGAAGAAGGAGGAGGAGGAGGGGACGAGCCGAGAGTGTAAGCAAGCCACGGGCGTAATTAAGCACTTGTGAAACGATGATGGGTTGTGGTGGAATAGCGAGTACTTGGTACAAGACGCGCCGCGCACCCCTCGAATACATATACTCGCGCGCACTGCGAATGAGAATTAAATTTTAAAGGGATCAATTATCTCGAGTCGCTTATTATATGTAAATCGACGACGCCGGGCGACTTCGATTTCGCGAGGCGTGTAGCTTCGTATTAATTATTTGAAATCGGACTGTGATGTCTTTTCTCCCCGTATACTTTGCTTAAGCGCATTCGTTTCAGAACGAATCTTTTCATCATTATTATTATTATTCGTTTGCCGATTTACATATACATATGCGATACAGTATACTTCTTAACGAACTTTCTTACGTGAATTTATGGGCCCTATTTGTCCAGCGATTAAATGAAACGCGATTCTTCGAGAATCGAATGGCGCGACTACCGATTACTTTTCGTTTGCTTTAAATCGATTTAATTTGAGCCGCGAGAGTATTGAATATTGTTATGCGCGCGATAAAATACATACGTGTCAAGCATTATATATGACTGGCGTTGTTGCATCTAATGTTAATTAAGTAACAGATTGTTTAATTAACGTATGACAAACTAATATTCAATAATTTTCTAAATATTCTGCACTTTTAAAATTTTTTAATAAATATTAACACGTTTAATCTCTTTACGCGATGAAGTCAGTACTATTTATGCAAAGATAAAATACATTTTGAAATTATTTGCTTACATTTGAAATTATTTGTTGATTTTCCGTTAAAACTTACACGAAAATATTTGCAGGTTAAGTATTACCAATCTCGATCCGAGTTTAATTTAAATTTTTAACAACATTATATTTTTATAATATGTTATAAAAATATGCTCAATTACACTGTGTAAAACTTCATCTTACTCGATATTTATTTTAATTTATATTTTGAAATATACAGAGGTTGATAAATTAATTTAACTTTCGAATGTTGTTCGTTAAAATTTATCAAATGCAAAAAAAAACCAAACGTTCCGGAAATATTTAAATAAATTCTGGTTTTAAATTAAAAATGTTCTAAAATTTAAAAAAATTTTTTATCAATAATACAATTTTCAGATAACACTCAGGTTATAAAACAAGTCTTCGGTGTATGCACCGAATGCATCGAAACGAGCAAACTGTCACTCGGCAATTATTTTGGCCGATATATTTAAATTATTTGCAATGACAATCTATAATTCTTATCAACCTTCTATTAATTCAGTTGTCACATTTATGCGTGTGTAGTTATATTAAAGGACAGGTGGTCGCTATTTGATATTCCGCATTGCAGGTTGCAATAACGGGTTTATTTTAATAACCCGTTGAAATTTTTTTTTTTTTTTTTTTTTTTTTTTTAAATAAGTATATAAATGCAGTTTCTAATTGTTTTAAATAATTTAAATGAATTATTATTTGTGAATTTTAAATTATTGTGAAATTTTTATTAGTCTACTTTGTTCGGTAAAAGTGTGAAATATTGAAAAAATTTTTAGTGATAAAAATGAACGATTGTTACTAACTTAAAATATGCCTGAAAAATGTAAAACTTTAGTTGCATATTGAAGAGATTTATTTTGATCGGGGTTAGGAATTTATTATTGTAAGTGCATAATATGATTATTCGAGATTTAGAAGAAAAAAAAGAGATATTTTATTTCTACACATAAACTCTTATGTCGAATACTCATAAAAACCTACAAATCCCAGCAGCAGTCCCTTTAAAATTTAAGGATTCTAAGCTCCCCGAAATGTAAAAGAAATAATTTAGCAGAAAGCAAGGGGCCGTCGCTCAAAACTCGCAAAAGAATAAAAGAGAAAAAGGGTAAGCGGACTCCTGCCGTCCAGATGTTCAAACGTACTCGAGACTCTAGGAAGCAGCGCACAACGGACATCGCATCGGCAGTAGCAATCTCGCTTACATACACGACGAGTTTTCGCGCAGAATAGCACCGGCTAAATGTAACATGTCTCCCTTCTCCCGCAACCTTTAACGCAACTCGCTGGATGTATACATACATACATACATACATACACATACGTAAATACATATGCAAGCGATCCGTGGAAGAAAAAGCTCGCTCGCACTTATTGCACCCTTCCGTTCTCCTATTTCTATCTCACACTTACGTACGCAACGATGAAGACGGCGATGTCGGTATCTACGCTCTACCATACACTTACTCGACGTCTCGAGCGAATCGCGAAGGGCGATTTTCGTTCCGCGCATAATGGCTACGGCATTACGCCATTTTGCATGGAATGAGCGAGCGAGAACGTGAGAGAGAGAGAGATAGAGAGAGAGAGAGAGAGAGAAGAACCTTGAAGTACGAACGGTTCTTCTCTCGCTCCTATGCAACACAATGAACTGAGCCGCTTTGTGCCTATACAGTTCGTCTCTCGCTTCCACATATACACGCGCGGCGTGGGTGTACGCATACATGTGCGAAGCGCCCGGAGCTCGGCCACCGTGTCGTAAATGCGTCGGGCTTAAGGTGTTGCGCAGCGCGAGCCTTGGATAAGCATCGATGCATTAGCGAAGATGACTTCATTCGCGCGCCTTCTCTCTCTCTCTCTCTCTCTCTCTCTTTCTCTGCTGCAATTTCGGGCTGCTTGATATACATATATACATGTATCCTAGCGCCGGATCTCTCTTGTTCTCTTGGAGAGCCTCGGAATATAATGGAAGCGGCAATGTTGCGGCGGCGGTGGTGGAGAGAATGACGATGGAAGTCGCGAGATAATAAAGGCGCAGAGAGGAGAGAGAGAGAGAGAGAGAGGAGTGTGAAGCCTCGTCGATCGTATAATAATGACGACGGCGATAATGGCACTGATAATGGTAATAATGCCGATGACGATAATGATGACGCCATGTCCAAGTGCGAGCGCGTCCAGGCCTCTCGATATATTGTATATTAGTATACATGTATATATTGTTTCCCTCGAGCGACGGGAGGCTGTAACATGTATACGTGTGTATGTAAAACCCAGCCTTGACGCACCTCTCTCTATCTCTCTCCTCCTCTCTCTCTCTCTCTCTCTCTCTCTCTGTCTCTCGGCTATAAGTACGCGATTATTGTTGGGTCGGTTGTGTATGTATGTGCACACGCGGGTGCAAAGAGCCTCGCGGGCTTCTTTGCCGATTGCTCGTGGATCATTGATTTAGAGCTCGCTTATTTTGGTGTTTGACGATTGATTGTTTGGATCTTAATGCGCCATGGTTTATTACGGTTTTCCGCATGGTTGTTGCGCATTGCTACGGGCTACATTGCTCGCTCTCTCTCTCTCTATCTCTCTCTCTCTCTCTCTCTCTCTCTCTCTTTCGTGGATATGTATGCATGCAGGAAACAAATATGCCGATGAATAATGGACTCTTTCATTTTTGATGATTAATGGCTTGTATTTACTTGTATATACTACTTAAATTTTACTTTTACATTTCTTTTTCTTTATCGATGTTTTATTTTTGTTTTTTTTTTTCGAAACATATCGACAATATAAATAACTTCTTCTTTCAGCGTGAATTTTTAATAAGATTCTTCTTGAAAAATTCTTTTAAAACTGAATGCTTATATTTTTGAATTATTCGAAATATATAATCGGATAAAGATATATATATTTTTTACTAGTAATTGTACGTTTTATTAGTACTTTTTACACTTTTAATTAAAAAAAAAATTAATATATCTATAATTGATAATAAATTTTAAATAAAATATATTTTTATATCACATAACATAATCTTGTGTACTTCATGAAAATAGGTTTTAAAATCAAACCATTTAATAACTTAAATAAACTTGATAGTAATTAAAATTAATTTTTCTATTAACTTACAGTTTACAAAAAAAAAAGTTTAAAGATATATCTAATAAGTATTATATTATTTTGAAATTTTAATAGTGAATAAATTATTCAAAATGCTATCATATAATTATATTCTGTTATATATTCCATTAAAATTTTATTTCCAATTTCGTTAAAATTAATTAATATTAAAAATGTAACTGTATCGATTACAGTGATACTAAAAAACGTTTTTTTATTTTTAAATTTAACTAAATTTTATCATTAAAGAAATTTACACTTTCAATTACTTATTAATAAAGCATCTGCTTTGTAAAAAAATTATCGATTGTAAACGTTCATGTTTTCATTATAAGCTATGAAATAAGATAGAAAATGTTAGGATAATGAATAATATTATTACTTGATTGAGTTCGTTAACACAAATAAAAATTTGAGGTTAAAAATAGTAAATAATGGAATTTTTGATTGAAAAGTTAATGAAATTTCACTCGAATTACTAATTTATGTATTGTAGATAAAAAATGTTAGGGGGTGCTGAAGTTAAAAGAAAACTCGTGAAATCAATACAAGGGAACTGTTTTATCCGATGGTAACAAAAGTGAAAGGGGTTTAAAGTTTCGTCACTTTCTTTCCCTCGTACTGGCGCTGATTTCGACTTTGGGTGCTTGGAAAGTGCTTCCCTCTGCGGCGAATTTAAAAACTATTTTAGAGCTGTATGAAGCTTAGGATTATAGTTATATTGAAAAAGTAATTTTTATTACATTTTAAAATGACGTTATTAAAATTGAAACGAAAAGCAAGAAGTACTTTTATATGTGTATTAAATATTTTAATACTATCATTGAAAAATATATAGCGTTAAAAACGTTGAAGTATGAGATTTCCATGCATTATTTTTGTATTAATTTATTTATTTTTATTAATTTTATCAACATATGTTGATGCTTAATGCACAAATTGAAATATAAATAATTTATTTTTGTTTCAATCGTTCAATAAATTTATATTATACACTTTTATCGGTATTAATTCGTATAAAAAAATAAAATATTCAAATTGAAAACACACTGAAGTTTACGCAAATTTTTATAAATATAAATTTTCACTTATAAATTTTTTACAACTGTAGAAAATATAATTTTATGTTAACGATACTTTTAAAATTTAAGAGTAAGTTAATCTTATTAGATTAAATCAATCGTATAATTTTCAAAGCACAGAATCATTTTTAGTGAAAACAAAATAATGTGCTTTTAATAAACGAGTAAAAAAAATTAAATTCATGACTATGTGTAATTTTTTAAATGTCAAAAATTTAACTAGACTTGCAAAATAATCGATTATTACTAAGCTATTTTTATAAGATATTCTTACATTATTAAAGTAAAATAAAATTTTCAAAAATTAAAAGTCAATTTAAAAATATTAAAATTGATTTTTAAGACTAGCGCGTGAAATACTAGTATAATTAGACTGAGTAAAATGTTGTCTACATAATTATTCTCTGATGTTTTAAACAAACTCAAACTTCATCAAGATTAACGTCTCCTTTTAGTTTGTGCATGTACGCATGCAGCAAGCCTTTAGAAAATTTGTTTACATTTAAACAATAAAGTCAGAGCTCAGTAACCCCGTGGTGTCAGAGAAATCTCTACAGAAATATAAAAAGTTTTCAAGTCAGCTACAAAAAAAAAAAAAAAAAAAAAAAAAAAAAAAAAAAAAAAAAAAAAAAAAAAAAAAAAAAAAAAAAAAAAAAAACGAGTGTAACTTGCACCTCTCCTCATCCCTAGCAATTATTTTTCGTCGCAAAAGATTCGGTCATTTTTGTCTGCTGTTTGCGACAATGCAGCTTCGCTCGGTCTCGCTTTTTTCCTCAACTCCTTTTTTAACGGGCGCGCTCTAGCGCGAAATGTAACATAAAAAGATCGCGCTTCCAGACCGTTTTTAAGCGGCGGGCCAAGAGAGAGAGAGAAAGAGAGAGGAGAGCGACAATGAGCGCACAGAGAGGATAGCGTTTTGAGCGAAGCTTTGAAGAGGCGGCGCGCGCGCGCTTTGCTCTCTACGAGATGTAAAGACTCTCTCTCTCTCTCTCTCTCTCTCTCTCTCTTTTTCGGTGAATAGCGTCAGCTCGTTCATTGGCACGAAACGACGTCGCGCGCGAAGCGCTTCTCAGCTTGACAAAAACGCAAACGTCCGCATGCGCGTGTAGGCGAAAAACTAGCGAGAAACACAGAGACTAAGACACTAAGAGAATAACAGTGAGAGCGATGGAGAGGGAGACGAACCTTTAGAATGCGAGTATGTGCGAGTACATATCCCTGGGTGTACAGAGAGAGAGAGAGAGCGAGGCGACGTCGCCAGCAGTTTGCATCAACGCACGCGCGCGTGCGGTCTTTTGTTTAATTACTATACTCTCCGTACGTGGAAGAGCGCATGGAGACGCAGTAATTATTAGCTACAATGAGACAGGGCCGAAGGGGTTGGAATAGTTATTTATCTCTCTCTCTCTCTCTCTCTCTCTCTCTCTTGCTCGCTCGATACATTTTACCTTTTTGTTCTATGTCTCTATGGCAACATTTGGCATCCGTTCGATGATCGTAGCCGCGCGCAATCTTTCGAGCCTCTACGCACATGCTCCTTCAAAATGTCCATGTGCGTGAAATTGAGGTACCGAAGAGTAGGAGAGAAACAGAGCCGAGGAAGAGAAAAATACTTACGCGCTCACGTACGCGCTTACGTACTTACGCACAAACACACACACACACACACACACGATCATACGTTGGTGTATATGTGTACAGGCCGCCATTGTTGCCATTAAGTTGCCATTAATGGTACTTGGGCATTGCGTGCTGTTAGTTTCTTTCAACCCTTCGTCTTGCGTTCCGTGTGTCCCTTTTTTTATTTTATTCTTCGCTTTCGTTTTTTTTTTTTTTTTTTTTTTTCACGTCGAGTGCCGCGCGCTCGTTCATCGATATAGGCTTGCAACGTGACGCTCGGCCCGCGCGCAAATACGTTATACACATACACGTATGTACTTGTGTGTATATGGGTGTGCGCGCGCGTAAGTTGTATACAAGCGAGTATGTTAGAAGTACCGAAGCAAAGTCCGTTAAAAGCAAATTTACTGCGAATTTGCATGCAATTTTAGTAATGCTACGGTTGAGTATTTTATCTTGAAATTGCTCCCAATTATTTACGCGTTTTTTTCTTTATGTTTTTATTCTTTTTCTTTCATTTTTATTATTTTTGTATCCTGAATAAATTAAGTCAATGTTTTAACTCATCGAAATTAACGTTCTCGTGTCGAGCAATAATCCAATTTGGGTTTACAAGAAAAAATATGCCGCCGCGTAAAAAATCTGTTATATCAACCGCTGAACAATGTTTACTTTGCTTCTTATTCGAGTAATTTTTTTTCTCGATAAATTTTATGACTTGAGTGATTGTTGTAGGTTGTTATATACAAAGTAGAACGCAATTTCGTGAAAACTCAATTATTTTTATTTTTTATTATTATTATTTATCGGTTATAGTATTGAATATATATATATATATATAAATATATATATTTTTTTTTCAAGCCTATTGTATACATATTATGAATATCGTTTTTAGAGAAATATAATTTTTAAAGTAATTTTAATTTAAAGGGAATTTAAGAAAGATGAAACAGCAATTGTTTCTCTTATTTGTAAAAGTATGAGCAAAATAAACATAAATCAAACAATGTGCATACTACATTGATTCCTATCTTTATATTTTAAATTTGATTTTTTAATTTATTAAGAAAAAAAAAAAAAAAAAAAACAGAAAATAAATCTTTTCCATCAAATAGATTTCATCTAGTTATTTCACTATCACATATTAAGTTCAGGTGAATTTCAACTTGTCAAATAAAATTTGATAACAAAATCTGGCAATCATTTTATTTCGGATTCCAACGTGTACCCTTAAACGATACTTACCAAGCAATCATTAAAAAAGAAAAAAATGATAATAATACAGACTACTTTACGTAAGCAGCCGAAGGCTAGGACTGAAATTTTCGTGACGTATGTAATATGTGTGTATATCAAAACGAGTAAGTTAGTCTATCTTTTTTTCTACCTGTCTTTGGCCGTAGGAGGGACAAAAGTGCACTCTAAGTGCGCGCGCGGTTCTGGGTCTTATCGGTGCATCGTGTACATGTGCACGCCGGGACAGACACACAAGTGCGTGAGTTTATGCGGAGGCACGGCTTTATAAGCCGCGCGCGCGCCCGGACTCGTCCTCCTCGGGGGGATAAATTTCGCGAGATTAGGATCGCGCGCTTACAGCGACGAGTCAAGGTGGGCAACCTACACGCGCACACGCACACAGACGCGCGCGCGCTCGCAACATACGAAAACTTTCTACCTTCCGCGTATCTGTCCTGCATTCCCATAGAATCATTATAATCATTACGAGCGTCGCTCTTGCCCGGTCATGCGCTTATACATTCGAGAGAATTCCTCGTCTCTTCTTTTACTTATAAGCGAGTTTATGTGTGTGCGCGCGCGCGCGCGCTCGGTTCGCCGCATTTCGTTCTTATCAGCACGAATTATTCCATTCCGAATGCCCGAAATATTTACGATTCGAGATGCGCCGAGCCAGTTTCACGATCTTAACGAGAATCTTTGCTCCTCTGGCCTTGGAATCGTGCGTTATTAACATTGTCTCGGAGGGTTAATTTTTATCGCTGCGTACCGCCGTTCTTACTTTTCTTACTTGTTTTTTTTTTTTTTTTTTTTTTTTTTTTTTTTTTTTTTTCTTTTTTTTCTTTTTCATTTGTTGGTTAATGAGATGGCCAAGTGCCAATGTTTTCATCTTCGTTTCTTCTTATTTTAAAACTCGTATACGAAAATAACTCGTATACGTAAATAATGTTGTGTGTAAAAATACATGATAATTATTAAAAATTATTCGAACATTTTTTATTGTTGGATTTATTCTATAAATTATAGTAAATATTTAATTGATGAAATTATAACAAATAATCATATCAATACATTTTATTTAATTTGAAAGTATTTATTTTTTAAAAGTCGAGTGAGTATTATTGAGATTATTTATAATATAATCATACGGTCGATCAATCATGGCCGATCTAGTTTTTAAAAATTAAATAGTTTTTGGGTATACGTTTAATTGAGCTAAAATTGATGGAGTATAGATAAGCAATTCTCAGATTTCGTGTCAAGATGAAAAACCAACAATCAATCATAATTTTCTTTCAAAAGTGATGAAAAAATTATTTTAAATATTAAGTTTGTCAGTTGATTTATCTGAAGTTTTGATTGAAATTAATTAAAATTACATTTATAAACTTATCTTCATCACAATAATTCAATATTTTTTTTTTAATTTGTATTTTTTATTTTATGTTGCAGGTAAGCTTTTTCAATCAATACATTTATAATATTTGGATATTAAGTAAGTACTTAATCAAATATAATATTCATATGCTTGCATACAATAATTATATTATAGTATATTGATAATATCAATGGTTTAATATATTTGCCTAATGATTTTTTACAAACATCGATATTTTTGTAAAATATTATTCGACTTATAATTGTATAAATTAAATATTTCGTGAAATTTAATCGATCTGATGACAAACGTTGTCTACATCATCCTTGAACTAATATTTAAATAACAGATCGATATTATAATGACAACTGTAAGACGGATTATTTCCGCATCGCGGTTTGAAAAGTTAAAGAGTCGGCTCTTGACACTCACTTCATTATTCATCTAATTATCACCATAAAATATTTTCAATTTCGTATGGGTAGCAGCAGCAACAGCAGTAGGAACGGCTTGCTCATTCACAATGAACAAGAAAAAAATGCGTCCATTGTCGCGTTCGACGGCTCACAATGACAATAATAATTGCTTTCGTTCATGCATCCGTGTGTCCCTTATTATACATAATAATTTTCCCGACCTCTTCGACACAGGTACTACCAAACCCTTGTGCCTTCGATTTTTCAAACATCGAATTTTTCTCTGCCCAATACGATGCAGGTATACGAATATATGTATATGCTTATACCCGTCACGCATAGGCCCAAGTAATGCGTTTAAAGATGGAAACGCCGAGGGTAGGTATGTACACGTAAGCTCATCGCGTTCTCTCGCCCGATCGCGTCTCGGTCTATAGTTTTTTTTCTTCCTTTTTTTTTCGACTCGCGCACAGCATGGAAATGCATTGGAAAGAAGACGGTTGCTCGTGGGCATGGATATATATGTGTGTATGCATGTAAGTGCGTTTCTCACCCCTTCGTCGCTTCGAGGGTCCCCGAATGTATATTTTTTCTTTTCTCTCTCCTCGGCCCTCGATTATGGCGGCCTTGTCGTCGTCGTCGTCTCTCTTTCTCTCTCTCTCTCTCTCCCTTGACGACTAATCATCTTTTTAACTTCTTTCTTTCCGTCTGCTTCTTTCCCACAATCTGCACCTAGACGGATTTGCATATGCAGAAAATCTTGGGGGTTTTGTGTGTACGCGAGAGCAAGAAAGAAAAAGCGTCTCTTTGCTCTCTTGGTGCAGCACACACGCGGTGAGCTATGGAAATTGACGAATCTGCATTTTCGTATTTATACTTATAAGTAGTTTCGTTCTTTTTTTTTTTCTTTTTCTTCTCGCCGCGCCGCTGCAGCTGATCTTTATACATGAAGCTTAGACGCGCGAGAAGCCGTCGAATTCCGTCGCAATGGATCCAAGAGAAGTGCAAATTCGCCATGGGAAAATTTTGTTATTCATTTTAAGGGTTGCGTGTCCCATTAAATTTTATTACGTATATGCGCTGTAATTCTTAAAGAAGGTGATATTCCGTATGTTGTAAGATTTGCATTTATTGCTGTTTGTAATGCATTTTTAAAAATAGTATAATCGATACTGTAATGTTTTTTCTAAGGACACCTTTTAGATTAGATTTTCATATTTTAAGCAAAAAGTTGTTTTTCATTAATTTGAATTTCTTACTTATGGTATGATAAATTTTATGTGTTGAGTCTTTAAGTGTAATCTTTAGTATATAAGATAAGACGAATAAATTGTATTTCAAACTGTTTTATTTAATAAGTTTGCGCAGAAATTATAAAAAAAAATTATTATATTTATAATATATTTAATCATCAATTTTCGTGTAAATAGTATAAATTTTTTTAAAAATTAGAATTCAGAAATGATGATTTTCAAAATATGCATTATTTTGGAACTCACCGGAAACTTTATTCTTAATAACTTTTTGAATCCCAAGAGGCACATAAAGAAACCGCACGGTTGACTTTATTATCAGACAACAAAATGTATCAAAATCGTTAGAAACTGCCGGTAAATATTAAAATTAAATTAGATATCGCGTTCACATTGATCGATCGGAAAAATATCCAAGTCCAATTTCTCTAAGCCATAAAATTTTCCTAAATCTCAACAAATCAAGCATCCTTAGGTCTTGCCGGTTTGTAGACGAGGCCGCAAGTTTATTCCGCAGCGCGTCCATTAACATATGAAAGGTTCTATATTCTCGGCGGTACTTTGCGCCTTCAACACACTTGCGGTTTCGTCGAGAAGAGGTGAGCGCGAGAGTATACACACCGCGGCTTATATTCAACGCGCATCTACCGCAAACTACTTCTCTCTCTCTCTCTCTCTCTTTCTCTCTCTCACCCTCGCAATAGGGCAAGAGAGAGATGCGAGATACACGCGCGGGTTTTCAAAAAGCGCGCGCGGGCACCTTGGCGCAGGGACAATGGGACACGGTTATATATGTATAGAAGAGAGAGAGAGCCCAAAGGCGCTTTCGTCAATACGCCCGTATATAGATACGTATGCATGTGTATATATGACGCAACTTTATTTATGGAGCATCTTCAAAGGCCTTCGCGCGCGCACGTCACCTTTCTCTCTCTCCCCCCTCCCTCCCGTCATCTCTCGATCTTCTTGCGGGCTCACCGATGCTGAACGCTGACGTTTTCGCGCAACGAACAATGGAACGTCAAATAAGCGTTCTTTCTGTACTCTCTTTCTCTTAGCATCGCTGTCGAGCCTCGCGGGGTGAATTATACTTCGCGCTGTGTGTGTATGTGTGCGATGAGTTCACCTCTCGAGGTCAAGTGGGGATTCACCGAGATTACCGGCTGATCGGGAAGCGGTAGCAGCCCACTTTACAAAGGGTCGAGGGTTAGACTCGTTCTCTCTCTCTCTATCTCTCTCTATCTCTTTTCTTTTCTCTCTCTCTTTTTTTTCTCTTCTCGACTCGGCAAAGGGAATCTTCGCGATGGGCTTTTCTCTAAGCGCGCGCGCGATCCGTGTATACACACGGGGAGGTACAATGGGTTCGAGTTTATTTGACAAGTTTTAGTTTGTCTTGAGCAGTCGGTTGTTGAGGTGTAGCGACACCGAGTGGTGGATTTGGTCCGTCGTTTTTAAGGGCAATTGGAAGAACGATTATGTCGTCTCGTTGCTTCGAAGAAGAAACGAAAAGACAGGCAGTTTGTGTCGCGTGTGGTTTTCGGTTCGTTTGTGTTAAAAAGTATCAAAGGAGGATATTTACAGGTGTTTCTTTTTCTCTTTTTTTCTTTTCTTTTCTCTTTCTTTTCAAATGAATTTAACGAGGTGTGAATTCTGGATTATGAATGGATCGCTTAAGTAACTCGACACGCGGCAATCATTCGCGATGATTTATTGTATACAGTATAGTTGGAAATATTATATACCACTTTATTTCGGAATAAGTTCGATTTAAGAAGTATTATTTATCGCGTGAAAATGAAAAACATCAAAGTATTAAAAGTTTATTCGAAATTAAAATATCAAAGTATCGTTTTGTAAGGTTAAAAAAATTAAAATTTTTGTTTGAAAATTTTTTAAATATTCATTTGAAATGTTTATTAGAGTATCGAACGATAATATTATTATTAAATAATAAAGTATAATTTAAAAATACTATAGATATTATTAAAATAATATAACTTTTAAATTTTAATAAAAGATGTATATAAATGGGCATATCTATTAATTCAATTAGTTTGTTTAAGTTAATAAAACTATGTTACTTAAACGTAAAAATCTTAAAAATTAATTTTAAAATTTCTTTTTTATACTAAAATAAAATTCTTCATATATAAATATATACATTTTATAACCGTCACATGTTTTAAACAAACTTATTTCCGCTTAAATAACTCGTTCATGAAATAAATAATTTTACCGGTCGCTCCTCTGCAAAAGTTATGAGCGCCGTGATGTAAAAAAAATAATACTTTTCTTCATAAAATAATTATCATCGAAAACTGTGTTACGAAGGTTATCGAAAGGCGCCGGCAGTAGTCACAAAAATTAGTAAGAAACTACTCGTTGTTCCCCTTTTGCTCGCTTGTTCATTTCTCAAGACGTCCGAATGAGTTTTTGATTATTATACGATGAGCAGGCGAGAAGGAAAAAGGCTCGTCGTCGTTCCTCTCTTTCGTTGCGGCGCTGAGGGAAATAGTGATTAAGCGAACGTGAGAGGCCGGCGGGGGGACAAAGAAAAGAGAAGAGAGAGAAAGAGAGAAGGTAACCCGGGGGAAAGAGGAAAGAGAGACTGAGAGAGCCGATGTGCGAGCGCCGGCAAGTCCAAACGTGGAGAGAGAAGATGTATATATATATAGCAAGAGAGAGAGAGAGAGCAAAACGAAAAACGCGCCGCGTCGGCCGAAGGAGTTAAGAAGAGGAGGATCGAGACGGTCGGCCAGCCGTGCAGTTTACCATGTGAAATTAAACTTCCATTAGGATGAACGTAGGAATTATAAAGACGTAGGTTGTATGCGTTCATATAACGTGTGTGTGCGCGGCGGGTATATTCGTGCACGTGTGTGGAAGCGAGAGATCGGAGCCTCGCGGGAACCCTCGCGCGCGTACGTATGAATGCCTTTGAAGGAAAAGAAGAAAATAAAGAATCGAGGGCGCGGAAGAGGACCGGGGAACGAGGGTAAAAGTCATTCACGAAAGATTAGATTACGGCGCACGTATTTGTGGACGAGGTCATATATATATATGCACATCATTTATTGCGTAGTAATTGATACAACTGCTTTTGGAAATGCTATTAATCAATGTTGCGCTTATTCTTTATTGCCGCTTTTTCTTCATCTTTCTCTTTATCGTTTCAAGTATAATTCCTTTTTTGCGTGTCTTACATATTGACTTTTAATTTATTCTTTGTTATCGGTCGGTATTTAAGATTGACAAATTTTATTTTTTACAAAATATAAAAAAAATGTAAAAGTTTTGATATTTATTTAGATAATTTCTAATTGTACGTTTCTAAAATATTGTTTAAGCAGCCATTTAATAAAGTTAAGTTAAATGACTTTTCAAATAAATAAACGTTTGCGCGTTATCCAAGCAAAATCTTAAACTTCAAATTATAGAACCGAACCACAATAGTTTCGTTGGAAAAGGTAAAAAAAAAAAAAGGAGAAAAAGCATTACCGTAATAATTTAAAATTCTTTAGTAAAATACGTGCAATTTTTCATCCAACCATCACGCTTAACGTCGGGCACGCAACACGTTTCCTTATACCAATAACTACGTAACAACACGTACTCTAGCCAGTGTTACTTTACGTATAAAGCAGTGTTTCAACCATAATCAAGGCGCATATGGTAAGCGGTAGTAACAATGATGATTGCAAGGTTTAGGGCAAGAGGTTAGCCCGGAAGCTTTTAATTTTTCGTTTGCTTCTCTCGCGCGTCGTAATGCATACCGAACGGTAAAACCGCTGGAACTTTAATTTTGTTTTTTTTTTTTTTTTTTTTGACGTTTAGAACGCCCGGTTTTCGCGTTCTCGATCGAATCAACGACGCATAAAAATATCGAACTGGTCCATTTTTCTTTTTTTTTCGGTTTGAATAGATATACACGCACGAATAATAGTTGGAATAACTTCGATTAAACTTTTAGTTGACTGTAGATGTAGTTTTGTGCGCACGTGCGCGCGCGGCTATAAAATCCCGCGGTGATTTTCGAGCAATTACCCGGCCAGTCGTAATTTTGCGGCAAATGTTTTCATTACACAATCGTCGTGCATTAATGCCACCGTTCGGCCCCGAGGCATTCGCTCGCCTCCGCTGTCGATCGACTCCGTCTCTCTCTCTCTCTCTCTCAGTATATTCCGAGTGCCGTAAACTGTTCTGTGCTTTGGAGAGGTGTATACGTATAACACACCTACGTATATCTCGACAGATGTATGCGCGCGTTAAGGATAATTTGTACTCTGTACTTATCTCGTTGACTTTCAGAATCGTCGGTACCGCTGATGTTGCTATCGAAGATGGAGATGCCTATATAACTTAAGAAAAAAATATTTTTGACGCTTTAATGTTGGCTTTGTGAAATGCGAGGAAATTGATGGGACTTTGAAAATAAAAAAAAAAAAAAAAAAAAAAGAAATGTTTAAAAGCTTTCGAGTAATATTTTAACGATTGTTATTGAATTTTACAATTGCTCGTATTTTAAAAATAGTTCAATTTCAGATAATTATTTGCTGCAAAAACCTTTAAAGGCTTTTAAAAACGTAGATTGAATTCAAAGACTAAATATTATTACGAATAAAAGTATCGATGTTAATATACAAATTATGTTAATATAAACTAATCTCTAATTTTTCCTCCTAGTTTAAAACTAGTCCGTAATCTCATTATCTTGTTATTCATCGTTGAACCATACGTCTAAAAAATTCGATCGCATTTATGTAATGGATAAAATCTTGCAACGGAATGTGGTTTTGACACTCGTCGTATCTCACGTACAATCGATAACTATATAAATTTATAAATTCTAATCCCCCTTCTGTAATGAAAAAGTTTTTTTTTTTTTTCAATCTAAACCATCAATTCGTATCATGATTATATCGACGAGAATGTTTCTAAATTCATGAGCTTATATGCATCGAATGAAGAAAATGTGCGAATAAAAATTAAATTATTAAATTGTTGCTTGTAAGTCATTTTCAAATTTTCAAAACAATGATATTTACAATATAAAGTACTAACGGGTGGTTTGAATTTTATTAACATTCATTTTCTTGATAAGAAAAAGCGAGATAACGTTTTCTTTGTTGGCAGAATCAAAGAAAGATATCTCTCCCGCGCGAGATGAAATCGAAATATAATTTATGTGTACATCCTCGCGCTATATAATCGCCGTTCCACTTTTCCGCGATCGAATGCGTTTCAATAGCTCGTCGTCGATCTCGTCTTCGCTGTCGTCATATAGCCCCAACGTAATTCAACTTAAGACAAGGCACACGTGGGCGTCTCTGTATGCCTGTGTGTATTATCCCCTCGAAGCGTCCGTCACGCGCGCGCCTACGCGACTTCGAGTTATATACACTATTGGAACTTATTTTGAGTTTACCGGTTGTTCGATAGAAAATAACGTTCTTATCACTTTTGAAATTGTTCGAAATAGTAGAAGTTGTTTTTTAAAATTTGAATTGAGAATGCGTTGTATTCGCATATTGCAAATTTTAATATTTTATTTTCAAGCATTAAAATATATTCATTTATAATTTGTTTTATATTTATTGAATTTTATTCCATATCAAATTGTATCATTTATATTTACATTCAACATTACTTTTATATATTTATATATATCTTTAAAAGTTATTTACAACTATTTGATCTAACAATAATTAAATTTTGATATTACTGCTACATTCAATTTTAATTTGAAACATCTTGAAATATTCTTGAAAATTTTTCAAATTATTAATTGAAATATTTAATAATAACGAATTCAAAACGTATGTAAAGCAAATATGTTTATTATTCTTTCGAAAAACAACGCAAGCGTCAGATCATTACTTTGCAAAATTTATCTCTGGCTAAAAATAAAACTCCCGTTGCATATAATATATCCATCTCGTTCAGCCTCCGCAAAAGTACCGAACGCTTACAATGCTCGCGTGCGCGCTCGCGCGCACACACACACACACACACACACATTCATTATGAACATTGAAGCACAAAAACGTCAGGTGCACACCCGCTACGCAGGCAGAAACCCGTGAACCTTTATACACACATCAAAACGAGAGAAAGAGAAAGAGAGATATTTGTCCATGAAGAGGGAAAGCGCATGCGCGCGATAACAAATCTCGTGCGTTACACGCATGTGTGTGTGTGTGTGCGTGTGTGCGAGCGCGCAACGAGTGCGTGTATCTGCGCAATTTATCATACACGACGTATACCGAAATGAAATAACCCGCGGCGAGGCATCGCGATGTAACGAGAGCAACGTGCGCGCGCTCACCGGATCCCGGAAGAGTAACACCCAATCGCTAATAACGAGCGACGAGCGGTTCGCGAGTCTCGCTCGTCTCTCGTTTCGAGAATCGCGTATACGGTGCACCTGCGAGTAAAGAAAAAGTTTATCGGCTATAAGGAAGTGTATTAAGCTTAGCCGGAGACTAATGGGTATTCGATTGTAGCAATGTGGATGCTTTCTTACCTTTGATTTTTATTCGTTTATCTAAACCTCGGTATTATTGACTGTTCTTTAATGATTTATTAATAGCTGCTCATTTTATGTTTGCCTTGTCGAATTAAAGGCGCGTTAGTAATGGGATACGGATCATTGAACGCGCGTAGAACGGCTTTGTTAGCCAGTATTAATCTAATCGAAAAGTATTAATAGAAAATCGAGCTATCGCGCTCACATCGAGCTGATAATAAGTGAAAATGGAAATACTTATGTCGACGTGCAACGACGATTTTTATTTTCATCATAATTGCGCTGGGAGTTAGCGAGCTGCGAGCACCTAAAAAATGATTCAGCATTGAAAACCGTCGATGGAATTACGAGGATAATTTATACCTATCATTTTTTACTTACGGATTTATGCCCGATTGTGTTTTGCGTACTCGCTTTTACTTATTTACATCTTCAATTATTGTTTAAATTTAAAAAAATGTAAATTATTGCTTGTGCGTTAATCATATTCGATTATGTAATTTATGAAATGTTAAGTTTTTATTGTAAGATATTTGACGAAAACTATTATAAATCTTTTAATTATTTTTTTTAAGCAATATATATATATATATATATATATATATATATATATATATATATATTTTTTTTTGATTGTACATTTTGAAATCTAATAATTTTTTACTATTTAATGAAAATTTCAAAGTAAAAATAATTAATAAATTATCCACATAATTATTAATTTTCGCTTTAATAAACATGTCTTTGATTTATTGAATATAGTATCATAAATAAGTTATCATATGCAGATTATTTACCGCAAAATTTATTTAAATTATTAACTAGAAAACGTAAGTTTAAAAAGTTTACTTTCATTATTAAAAAGTAATACAGTAATAATAGTCTTCCTCGTTTGCATAAGTGCACGTGTATTTTTCCCGAGCTCACCTTTCAATCGGCGCGACGCAAAGGAATTCTTTTTTTTCAATAAGAGCCGATCTCCGAATGAGCATCGGAAGAGAAAGAGCGATAAAGTTTAAAAAGATCACGTAGGCGCATTACCTTCCGTGCGCTTAACGATTGCTTTTTCCTCATACCCGCATATCGATGAAATATCGTTGGGGTTATATTGGCTTACATCGAATTTGTTTTCTATATTTTTTTTTTTTTTTCAAGAGTCGAGCTCACCAATTGCCCCATTCAACCTAAGTGTTATTACGAATATGCGGGCAGGAGTATAAACCGCGAGTGCGTGCGCGCGCGCGCGTAATTTTCAAGGGCTCACCCGCTGCGACGACACCTCGCGCTGCTTCTTCCCTTGTGCGATATTATTTATTTCTCCTACTCGTGTGTGCGCGAGCGCTTCTTTGCGTAAAAGGTGAAGCAAATAGGTAAGCTCTAGCTCCGGCGTACATGCACGCTCGGACTTTACGCGCGCGTTCGCGTACGGGCCCGAAAGTGTAAATGGGAATGTTCGATAATGAAATGTTTGCGATAGCGATCCTATACTAATGACGACTCGGGCACAAGGCGCCGCCAGTCAGCCCTGAGTGTTATGGCCGCGCGACATGCGATACGGCTCTTGCTTCCTCACCCTCTTCTATCCCCCCTCCCCTCCCTTCCTCCTACCATCATCCTTGCTCGTGGAGATCGTCGTACTTTATGCCGTACGAGTTGCTCCTCCGTATGTGGTTCGCATACATGCGCGAACGCACACGTACACGCGTGCTTTCTCTCTCTCTCTCTCCCTCTCTCTTTCTTCTCTCTCCATCTGAGGTGAATCGACGCTAATTTCGCTCGCGTATATGGTTAGTATTCCGAAGTTAAAATTGTGCGCTTGTTAACGGAAAGAGATGGAGGAGGAGTAGGAGGAGAAAGAGGTGGAAAGAAAGAGAGAGAGAGAGAGAGAGAGAGCGTAGGCAAGCGGCGGTGGAGAAAAATTTTATTGCATCGCTCGTTCCCGTAAATTCTGTTATTTCTTTCCGGGAAGATTAAATGGGAATGAACGGCTTTTCGAGGAACGCGTATATCTCGTGCTCTCCGCCGTTGATTCACCGATCTCTAAATCTTTTTAATCGGAATTTCGTCGGTTGAAGAGTCTTTATTTTCACTTATTTTACGCCGTTCAATTGATTTCATCTAATTATTATGCATTTTCACTGTAGGTTACTGGAACAAAATACAACGATCGTTTTATAATTTAAATTAATTTGCGTTCCGATTTAAAAAGTTTGTTGATTTCAATCGAATAATCATAGCAAAAAATTACAATCATACTGAATTGATATATTTTTATCGCTCTATATAAATCAGTTATACGTGAAAAATAAAAGCAATTGTTATACTAGAAGACAATATGCTTTTAATAAATTTTACAGGTTTTAAAAAATATAAATTTTAGATACAATAATGCAAATGAATTTGTGAATTGTTGAATAAATTATCAACTCTAATTTAAAACTTTAAAGCATTTTATGAATTGAAATTGCGTAATATTTTAAATTTCTTAAATATTTTTAACGAAAGCTGTAAAGTTATACATCAGTAAGTAAATAATGTC
The DNA here is from genome assembly GCA_949987625.1 of Chalcis sispes. NCBI lineage: Eukaryota > Metazoa > Arthropoda > Insecta > Hymenoptera > Chalcididae > Chalcis > Chalcis sispes. Next base: position 21,115,870 of record OX465097.1, on the reverse strand, counting down.
TGACTTAATAAAATTTTACTACTTAATTAACGCATTAGGATACGATATACTTTTTAAAGAAATTTTTTACTTACATTACATTTAAAATATGTATTCTAATAAAAATAAAATAGCTGGTTTTTTAAGAAAATAACCGTTTTTTAAAAATAAAAATTTTCGTTCTAATTTGTGTTCGAGATAATTTGTTAAAGTATACGTAATAAAATAGTTGGGAATATATAAATATAATCTGATTTGAAAATATCCGTTTACGCTTTTAAAAATATTATTTATCAATCGTTTAACGATTTTTATTACAGATAATTAGAGAAAAAATGTTAATTTGCATATGAAATGACGTATATTAAAATAACATTTTAACAAGAGTATTATGTCAACATGTTTTTATTCAGATATTGTGTTTGCATAAAATCCGCATCCGCGGGGTATTAAAATTCATAAAATTTTCAATTAAATTAAAAATTTTTTTTCTTTTCAACGATTAACCGATGCATTAAAGAGACCGCGCGAATTATGCGCAAATTTACCGGTGTATTAAGAAAAAAAAATTCATATAATTTAACAGAACAACAGTACCTAATTATCGGTATACGCGCGAGCGAATGCAAGCGGTAGATAATTTGTCCACGCGTTAAAAGCAATCGGCCGCAAAATTTTGTTTTCGAACCCGCGTTCATATTCCTTTCTCCTCTATATATACGCGCAAAAGCAAGATAATAACCTTTGAGGATTCGAAAAAATACGACAACCGCGACGGAGAAAAGAAAGAGAGAAGAAAATCTTCCGCGCATCCTTTTCAATATCACGGCCACTAAATTACTTAATATTATTGGCGATTATTAATTCCTGTCCGAGCGATAAGAGAGAAAGAGAGGCGGGCAGGAGAGGGAGGAGGGAAAGGGGGAGGGAAGAGAAGAGCATACCGCAGCTTGCGCAAGGTGCAATAATGCGTGTCGAGGTCCGTGAACCTGGGATCCACGGGATGCATTAAAGGGCCTTTCTCCCCCGTTCTCCGTCGTCGTCGTGTCTATATATATATAGCTGCAGAGAGCGAGGACGACTGGACCATTCGCTCTCTCGCTCGCTCCTCGCGAAGAAGGAGGCGAAATAACAACCGGTTTTCTCGAAGCGCGCGCGCACGCTCGCTCGCTCGCTCACTCGCGCGTACGGCCATCTCCTTCACGTCGGCGCACGTAAACATTTAATTTAGGGAGCCGTGCACGTATCTCCTTGCGCGCGAGAGTGAGCGAGTGTATGTGTGAATGTGTGTGTGTGTGTGTGTGTGTGTGTGTGCGCGCGCGAGCGTACATGTGTAAGGCGAAAACCTGCCCCGTTGCAGCGGACCGGTAGGCAGCAGCCGGTCGGGAGAGATGCCTTTTTATTCCTGCATAAAGCCAAGCGACGAGTCGCGGCGATACAAACGATCGCGCTCTTTTCACAAGATAAAACGCGCGCGTTCACTCGCAAATGAAAATCGTGAGCTCGTTTTTAAGATAGCGCGCGACAAAGTCGGAAAATTTCGAAAACACGGGTCTACTTGTTTATTTCAAGGGGCGCCTCGGATGAAAGTGACTTCGAAGAGGTACGAAGAGGCGCGCGCAAGCGTATACCTCTCGACGGGATCGCGGTGATTCGGCGCTTTCTCAGAGGCCGGCGATCGGTTACCTCTCTTACCAAACCGGTCGGACAACACGAGCCGGAGCGACGAGCTCTCTTTCGTTTTAATTTCTTTGCTTTCAGTTTGGCTGGGAGCCTTGCACGCGCAGGTTGCGCCTGTGCATGTGCCTATGTAACATATATGTATACACGAGCGAGCGAGCGAGCGAGCGCGCGCGCTGAAGAAGATGCCGTGGCAGAATCAAAGATCCCCAACTTCACGTCAAAGGTCAATGTCACTTTCGGCCGCGTTGCCGGCGTTGTACGTTCGCGTCGCTCGTTTCGCCATAAAATCGGTCCGAAATACTTGATTATAGTAAAACAGAGCTCGCGGTTAATAATTAATCGTTCGCCGCGAGCAAGGACTCGCGCGATAGTAGCTTTTGTAAACAAATGCCGAGCGCGAGCCGAGCAATATATCATTTCTCCGCTCGCGAGAAGATGACTCGGGGACGGCTGTAAACGAGCCTCGAGTAAGGAGTGGCCCCGATGATTTGTGAGCCTCCCCGTAAAAAGCGCCGCCGCCGTCGCGGCGTCGATATTACCGTGGAAAACTGCTGCGCGGCTTTTACCTCACGACTCGCCGGGGCTTTCGTGATTCATGAACGTGCGCTGATGCGTGCCCGGAAAAGTGTTGCGAGAGCGGCGATGATATACTAACGAGTCTTAGATTCGTGTATATGCGATAAATGTGAACTTTCACATGCTGCGGATATTACGTTGAATAATATTTTTTATCGGCTTATAGATATTTTTTTACCATTTGTAAATTCAATTATCGTGAAATCCGAATGTTCGTTTATTAAAGTTTTGATGTAACGTTGATATTTTATACCGTATTACATGTACACATTTTATAACTAGAAATTTGAGAAATAATTATAATTAATAAAGTAAAATATATGTTTCAACATCGCAATAATGGTAATAGAAATTTAGTTTTCGTTTAAAATCATTGATAATGGGTATGAACATTTTTTTTTATCCAAACATAAAAATAGAAAGAAAATAAAATTTTAGTATTTAATTTTATTTGCATAAGTAACGTTAAATTCAAATTTTTATGCAATAAATTGATTTATGCGAAACGTTACAAATAACGTAAAATATTATCGAAGAAATTGTTGAATTTTATCGTCGCTTATTATACGAATTATTTTCTTTTTTTTATTTATTTATTTATAAGCATTCGGCAATATAATTCAATTTAATTGTAAATAATTAAAACACGATATCGATAAAATACTTTTTTTATTATCGCAAAAAACTTACTAATAGCAATAACAACGAATTTTTTGCTCAAACGAGCCAAACGAAACTTCACATCCGTAGATTTATAAAGCAATAAAAATATACCATACGTTGTACGCAAGACAACATCCCATACGCATTTCGCAACGGCTTGTAGTACAGGCAGAACGAGCAAGAGGTAATAAAGACATTTATTTTTTCGTCGGTACGTTGTGTAAGGATCTTCTCATTCGCATATACGTCGTATGCGCGCATTAACCCGTACTCGGCTTACACTGCGCGCAAAATTGTACGCACGAGGTGGAGACGCGACGTGAGCGCGCGTCCCGTAAATAAGAAGCGTCGACTCGAATATAGGATATACGAATGTAACCGGAAACGCGATACAGTAAAGGTAATCGTAACGTTGTCAGTGCGCGTCACTTATGAATACTCGTCGTTTATTTCCCCCCTTGCTCGCTCGCTCGCTCGCTCGCTTGCTCGTTCGGGGCCTCTACGCTAATTAACAATCCATCTGGTAAGTCGGCCGAGGAATTGGCCTCTACAGCTATATAGCGGGGTTGAGCCTCGCGCTCTACCAACGTATTTATGATGCAAAACTATGCGATACGAAAGAGGAATTTCTCTTCTTTTGTTGTCGATTATTATATTTTACGACTGATTGTTAAAAGAGTTAATGACGAATGCTCTTGACACGCTATCATTTTAGTCTCTATGCGCGAGCGCGCGCTTCCTGTGTATTGATTTTTTAGTTTTAATTTCCATGGGTTACTTAACGCTAAAAAAAATTTTGTTTCTTTTTTTGGCACGAAGATTAATTTTGTGATTGAAGCGATAACAGTTGTCTAAACAAATAATAATTAGACGTTTTACAAATTTTTCCGCTAACTGCGTTGAATTTTTTGAAAACTAATTATTGTTAATGTTACTATATTTTAAGTTATCCTTTCATAATTTGTTTTTAAAATTAGATTTTCAGTTATTGTATCATTGCATTTTAAAATACATTTAAGCTCATTTTTAATTGTTACAAAAAAGTAAATCATTTATGAAAAAATTTTTTTTAAATCGACAAAAAAAAATATCTCGAACGTTGCGTAATCACAATCTCTCAAGGTATTAAAATCCATCAATTTTACGAGAATTTCATATATCGTTTCGAAAACTCGGTTGCATTATCTCCTTCGTTCCTCTCTCGCTCTGCTTTCTGCAATATTCTCATGGCAAACTATCCTCTCTTTCTCTTATCTCTTCTTTTTTTTTTCTTCCTCATTCATTCGTCGATCGGTCGATCATCCGACGAAGATGGCCAAGTTACGACGGCGACGGCGGTGGCACCGAGTGATTAGCAACTGCGAAGCGAGACAGAGAAAGAAAGAGACGCCGCATGCGCCGGCAAAGCAAGAGCACAGCCTCGAGCTTCTCTCTCTCTCTCTCTCTCTCTCTTTCTCGTCAAGAGTAAGGCAGAGAGAAGCTAAGAGAAAGAGAGCGAGGTCAGGGGCGACCCTAAGCCCCCCTTTTCATGGGGCGGCGTTCGAGAGGGGCGCTACGTCTTTCTCGCTTGCTCGTTCGCTTGCTCGCTTGCTTTCTTACTCTCTTTCTCTGTCTCGCTTTCGTGATCTCTCTCTCTCTCTCTCTCTCTCTCTCTTACTCGAGGGGAGTCGAGGGAGGCTGGAAGGGTGGAGAAGCAAATTAATACGGGCGGGCAAGCGGGCCCCGCTAACGAACGAACCGACGCGCGCCGCCGACTCTCTCGGCACAAGTCTAGTGCCGACCGTCGTCCGACGTTCTTGCACCTTCGCTCTCTCTGTCTCACGGGCACTGAACGTGTGCTGCTTGCCCCATTTTTTCTTCGTTCGTTTCCTTTACCACTATCATTTGTTTATTCTTTTTTTTTTTCGTTGTCCTTGTTTGTTTTGTTTTATTATTTTTTCGCTTCTCGCTCGCTGTTTCTCGTATGTAAGAAGCTGCATTGCGACGATTGCTATACATACACACACATACACACACACATATATATATATATATATATATATATGAGAGTGCGCTTCTATTTAGGAAAGCGTTGGTGTCAAGAGGGTAAATCAATCCGTCCACGGAAGACGCCGCCATCTTTGTTCATGAGACTACGACGACTACCGAGGAGGCGACGAGGAGCTTCTTCTTCCTTCATCGATTCGTCGTCTTTCAAGTATTCTGTGCATTGTCTCCGCGCTGCTGCAGCTTCTTGCTCCTTTGGGAAAATTGCATTGTGTGCGCGTGTCTCTCGTTCATCGACGTGGAAACGAATAAATGAAAGAAAGAAAATAATATAATGACGACGAGGTGCCGGTTGTGCGCGCGTTTTTTTTTCGCAGTGATGACAATACCTTTCGGAGATATATCTCCTCCGTTTAATGCTAATAAAAAGCCGTCTCTCTTTCTCTGTTCTTCGTACGCATTGAGAAAAGAAAAAAAAGGAACGCCGTGACTCGTTCGATATCGTTCGCTCGCGTTAGAGATGCAAAGGTAAAAGGAGCGCCAGTTGTGTGAGAATCGGTAAAAGAGTGAAAGGGGAGTAGAGGGTGGGAGAGGGAGGGCAAGGGAGGGCAAGGGATAAAAAGAGAAGAGAGCGCGGTTGTACTCTTAATCGGAATGCGAGTAATTTTAAAATACGAGTAATGTGCGAAATCGTGGGAATTCACCGACTTGGCAACGAAATCCGTGCGCGTGCACCTACACCATCGATGTGTTCAACACACCGTTCTCGTACTGCTGTGCATATAATACACAGTGTATTGCGAATCGTGCACGAACCGAAAGAGAAAGAGGAGAGAGAGGTGGTTGAATGTGGAAAGGAAGGGGTAGCTTTGGTACAGATACAAATATACACGGTAGGGTAGGTGGTAAGCAGGTAGTATTGAGTGCTTGCGAAAGATAGAGGGAGAGAAAGAGAGTGAAAGCAGGGTGGAGAGGTAAAGGAAGAGAGTTCTTTGAAGCGCAAGCGGGGAAGAGAGAGAAAAAGAGGAAAGGGGATATAGAGGGGCGAAGTGGAGAAAAGGATGTAGCGTGAAGCTGCTTGGATTGGAGGGGAATGGAATAGCAGCGGTAGATCGTAGCAGCGCCAGCCAGACAAAGCTAGAGGGGTGAAGCGGTGCCGAGAGACGCGCAAAGGAGAGAGAGAGAGAGAGAGAGACAGATAGAGAGAAAGAGAGAGACAGTAAGAGGAGAAGGAGCCACGGGCTATGGGGAGGGATCGATAAAGGGAGTGTCGTCGTCTACGACGACGACGTCGACGACTTTGGTGGGTTCGTGCGTATAAACGTGCACAAGGGAGAAAGAGAGAAAGAGAGAGAGAGAGAGAGAGAGAGAGAGATAAAAGTATTCTATAGCAGAGGAGGCGAGCTAAGGGCGATTTGTAATAAAATAATTGTATTGAACTGGTTGCCCGCGGCTCGTTGAATTTATATCATGTGCACGCAGACTCTTATGTAAATTGCTTGTGTTTTATTCATTCGCCGAAGAGTTTTGGATTATGTTGTTCGATTGGTCGTTTTCAATTTTTGTTTTTTTTTTTAATTTTTTTTTTTTTTAAGTTATTGCCATATTGTCGTTTATTCATTATCATTCGAGTTATTTATTGCTTCTTCTTTACATAGCGCTATTGTTGATAAATTCATTTTATTTTATTTTAAAATCTTATTTAGAGAGTAATTTAATTATTATTAAAAAAAAAATAATAAATAAATAAAAACTTTTAATTATTGTATTAATTATTTAAATTATAAGCATTTATTTTACTGTTATAGATTGATTTTCTGTTTTGTATCAATTATTGATTCATTTTATGCTTTCATAAGCACGTATCTATCGTTAAAACAAATAATAGTAAATTTACATAACTAAGATAAATTATTTCTAGACTCTAATTTTTACAACAATGTTTGAATCGTTTCTATTTTATTGTTTAACGTTTGAAAATCTCGAATGTTTGCATAAGATTCTATAACAAGCTACAAAATGTTTACCCATTGTAAAATATTACTACCGACTATAAATAATTGATCTAATAAGTATCTAATTTCGAGTGCCCGTTACACACAAGCGCTGCTTCACTGTTATTCTTTCCTTAATTTGTCACGAAATACAAACACAGCTCCTGTGTACTCTACACTCTGCTTTTCCCTATTTTATTTAAGTTCCAAAAGTCCATGTTTGCGTTATACATCGACGTTTCGTAATACCATTGCTATACCTCTTTTTGGACATGTATTTACACATGTGAAACAGAAATTGTAGCCCCCCCCCTCCCCTTGTTTATAAGCCAAAAGCAAAAAGATGCCGCGACTTTTTATCATCCTCGCGATGATGTAATTAACAGCCTCGTTAATCCGTCTGTACGTATCGATACATAAAGGGAGCGGAAAACTGATTAATCATTAAATAGCCAGTTGTTAATTATCAACGTCGTACGCTACTTAACTACTATACGACGAATCGTATTGCGTACGCGCTTATGCGGTAAAAATCCCGTGCGCTTACGATGAACCGATACCGTCCGAAAATTGTGAGTCTCGAAGCTGATCGGAAACCCGAGCTGTGCTAATTCCGCGGATAGTTGAATTTTCTCGCTGTTTGCGTGTAAAATTTTCCAAGACGTTTGGTATTGAATATTTGAGTGATTATAACGTCGTTAAAATTGATTGCAAAAATGCAGAAGATTTTTTTATTGCACAAATATTCATTTAATTTATAGCTACATTTAATTTATTGCTAGTTATACTGCTTATTATACTGTATAAATTTTTTATTTTTTTAAACTAAGAATAACTTTTTTTAAGATTAAAATAACTGTATTGTATTAATTTAATTATTTAGACTGATAAATAAATTACAATATCCAGATTTTATTTATAATCAACGCAAATAATTTCAAAGAATCTATAATCGATAGATGTTTAGTGATTACTTTTTGTATCGTTGTTACGTAAATAATTTTAATAAAATTAAATAATGAACAGTGCGAAATATTTTCATTTATTTAAAAAAAGCATTGTTGTAAATTTAGATAAAAATAATTATTAAAATCGTTTATATTTTGTACTTGAAATATAATGTTTCATTATTCATAATTAACATATGTAACTAGAAACCCGTATGTTTCAGCCAGACATAATTATCAGATGTTTGTTTTCACTTTATCGATCGGTACGTGCATTTATTCATGACAGTACTGCATTAGATATTTTAAACTCACTAGAGAGTCATTTGAATGCTAGTTAAATTGTGAGAATTGAATTTATAATTGAAATTTTAATTTACAAAAAATAATATAGTTACTACAATTTATTGTCACAAAGATTTTGCGTAAAAAAATGAAAAATATCTCGTGACTTCGAAAAACAAATTTTTTGTTCTTGATTCCTTGCAGTGGCGTTATTTCTGTTTACCAATTTCGATCGAATTATTAATTTTTTTTTAACTATTAAACGAGAAATCGCATTAGAAAGCCATCGAATAAAAATAAAGCGGATCAAAGAAAGGCCGATATATCGCATTTGTTATTCTTCGATCGAGGGCATAGCTTTTGACGCTTATATATTTCAAAAGAGGATCTCGCTCATCTTGCGCGGGACGCGCGTATATTTTTTGACGTCTCCCGACGTTGAAAAAGCGGATCACGCTCTCGCGGCTTGCTTTGCGCAGTTTACGAAGGTAATACGTGTGCTACGCGCTTACACACATACACACACAGACACACACGCGCACACGCACACGCACACGCACATACACGTAGGGACTACCGTCGCGGTGTATATGTAAGATATAAGAGCGTGAGAGAGAGAGAGAGAGAGAGAGAGAGAGAGAGATGGATTGAAGGAGAGGTGGCGCACGAGGGTTGGATAATCCGCGCAGCCGGATTATTCGGGATTTTTCTTGCTAGGAGACGTATCCTGGAAGGCAAAAGCGCTCCGAGAATTTCAGAGAGGAATATGAAACAATGAGAAGGGAAAAAAGCAACGACGTCAAGGGGTGAAAAAAAGTTTTATTTTATTTTTTTCATTTTTTTCTTTCATTTTTTTTTGCCTCTGAAATAGAATAGTGTACTTTAGATTAAACGTTGATACGAAATTTAACTTGGTGTTATCTTGGTTAGTTAGATGACGGGTAGGACGAACTGCGCAGTTAAATTCTAAACAGCGATAAGGTCGTCACAAAGAAAATTATTATATTAGGTGCGATTAGTGTAAAATTCCTTAATCTTTTTGCAAAAAGCATTTGCTGCAGTAATAAAGTAGCAAACGATTTTTTTACCAAATGCACAACGATAATATTATGTTGCTAAAGAATGATTAACATTACTCGTACATGTGTTATTTTATTTTTCGAAATGGGATATATACCATTAATTTATTATACAATGTAATAAAAAATCAAAGCTGTAAATAACTTTTACAAATATAACTAGTTAAAAATCATAAATTAATTATTGAATATAAAATTATTTTACTGCGAATTGAGATACAATATTAAATTTGTCCAGACAGTGCAATTTAGAATCGAATTATTCGAGTATAAATCGCGCGCCCAAAGCAACGTATATCATTATTAATTTCATAACTACGCACGATTTCCAACTTTATTTGAACAAACATTAACGGTACTCTTTTTCGTTATTTATCTTTTATAACTATTCCACCAAGGTATGTGTTATATTACATATTTAACGCTGCTCACATTGGTAACTCTATGCGATACGATAAACATGCAGAATAATTTTACGTATCGTGATTAATAATGCTCGTAAAGGCAGATTCCATATCGTAAATAAAACCTCTCTCTCTCTCTCTCTCTCTCTCGTAACGTTCAATTCGATATACGCGTGCGCGTATCGACAAATTTAACTTAATGAGCCTTCCGCCCTCACGCATCGCTAAATTACGTGTTTACACCGCCGCATCATATTGATCAGTGCACCGCTGCGTTTGCTGCGCCCTCCTCTCTGTATCTCTCTCTCTCTCTCTCTCTCTCTCTCTCTTTCTCTCTCTACCCTCCAAATCGCTCCCTTTCTCTCTTTCTCTTTTACTCTCCGCTCCCTACTGCTTTAAAATTGGCAAACAGCTAAAGTAAAAAGAAAGGGTTGAAACCAATAATAATAGCCTATCGGTTATGTATCCCTTTCTCTCTTACTACCAACAGCGACAGATAAAAAAAAAATATACATATACATATATAAAAAAGGGAAAGAGGAGAAGAGGGATACACGTATATTTCGTTTTTTTTTTTTTTTTTTTTTTTTTTTTCGTTCAAGGGTGTATCGTCCAGTCGAGCCAATTACAGCTTAGTTGGCATTACACGACGGCCAACTACTATATCTCTTCCATCGAGTTCGCTCAGGAGATGGAGTGAGAGGGAACCCGAGTAAAAGAGAAAGAGAGATAGAGACAAAGAGAAAGAGAGACTAAATGCTACCAGTCGAAAAAAGCAAGACGTCGTGTACATGTACATACATATACCATCTTGCCTCTCTCTTTCTCTCTCGCGTTTTCCTGCGTGAAACGAGAGGCTCCGCATGCCTTATCTCACATCTAAGAAACCGAGGATAGAGAGAGAAAGAGAGAAACTGTCCGACCGACGCGCACTGGAACCTCCAGTACAAGAGAGGGAGAGAGGAAGAGTCTCAAGAGGAAAAGAAGAGAAAGAAAGAGCTAAAAGAACGTTTAAAAGGTCTTTCTTGTTCTCCCTCTCCGTCTCTCTCTCTCTCTTCCTCTATCTCTTTTATACGTGCGCGAAACGTTTAGAATTTCCGATGACTGGCGGAAGAGAAAGCCTTTGGACTCGATGACTTAATTATCGTGGCGCGCAATCTTCGCTTTTGCTGCCTCTTCTCGCGCGCATACAGTTTCGCTAAAACATCGAGACGATCGTAATGGCGCTCGATTGCAAAGTACACGCGCACACGCGCACACGCGTGTACTCGCTCGGCAACTTGTACAACCCGAATAATACACACGGCAAGGCTTGCTCTCGGACTTTTCGGCTCCCATCGATCATCTTGGACTACGGACTTGGCACGCACGCGTCGTACATGGGTTTACGTGGACTTCGGAAGGATCGATGGCTCGCTTGATTTTGGAGCTTGATTTATTATATTCTCGATGTCTGATGTATACATCGTTGAATCTTTCAGTTTAGTTTTTAATCAAAGTCGTTCTTATTAGTTACTCGAATAAATTCGATAGAGTACTAATTTTTTTTTTTTTTGGGACAATTGGATAAGAAGCGTAATCGATAGCTTTTGATTGACTTAAAAAGATTCAACAAGTGAGATCATTCGATTGGTAAAATTTTTTAATGCTGGTAATTCATTAAATCTATTTTGAAAGCGACGTTCAATGTTTCTACAAGTTTATCACCGCTAATTTTAAACAAGTAGTATTAAACGTAATTCTTTATGATCAAATTATAAACGTTACTTTATCAGATGAAAAAACCAAAAAAAAAAACTTCAATCATAAATGTTTTACGCTTATAAATTATATAAAAATTTTCTTATCAAATAGTTGCTTTGTTTATATTTTTTTTTTTACTTGTAAGAGCTGCTATGAAAATATATGATTATATGTTTGTTAAATAATGAAAAGAAAAATATTCATTAATTTGGCGATATATAATTTGTTAAATACTATTACGAGTGCATTTACATTTTGTTTAGAATGATAAAATGGATGAAAATTGCTATTCTTAATTGCTGATGAAAAAGCCACTCTATATCACGTTGTAAAACGTTCAAAAAAAAAAAAAAAAAAAAAAATATCATTTTGACCGTGGTAGCAATTTCTCTCGGCTTATCTAAAGTTAACTATAATAAGCCTCGAGGAATGTTAATAAGTTGGATATCTAGATAAAACTTGATGATTTTCTACCAAGAAAGTGGAAGTTAAGGTTTAAAAAAAGGTACCTTTAAACGTCTAATTAAGGTTAGCGCACAAGGAGCACCGACAATTTATTTTACCTCCGTGAAGTAAAGTCACAACTCAATTAGCTAAATGGTATCTGAAAGATAAAACGTTGAAGGTTTCAAATGGTAATGTTAATTGTACCATACTCGTCACGTTAAGAATGCTTTAACTAGCTACGCGCAATGTAGGTATATTTTATATATCCGTGGGTAAATTTTGTATATTTTAGAGCTAGCTAAATTTTGTTCGTAGAAAAAGCCGTATCTTAATGAATGTAACTTGCTAGATTAAAATAACAATTTTTACAACAAACTTTTATTGTATTTTTACATTAATTATGTATTACTCGTAAATTTTATCTTAAACTTTAAACACGTTCGCGTGCGCTCACGCCGACGTCGTTGTAACTTATTCGTCGCAAAATCGAACGACGGCTATCTAACTCGTCGCGAATGTAAGGGACTAAGAGGGATGGGGCCGAATAAACGAAAATAATAACGCGTTCGACGTCACGATCGAACGCGTAACGGTAACGAGAGGGCAACTCTCGACGTTATCCAAAGGCACATACTATACATGTATACATAATACATAAGCGTCCAGCGCGACGCGTTTCTCCTTCGACGAGGTGCAGGTGTACCGGTGACTTGCTTTATTTGCTCTCGTGCATATAATACACGAGCTCGGGAAGACGGCAATAACGTTGCAGAGGCTCGCGCTCGCGAAGGGGTTCGCGGCTCTCCGGCTACGTATGCTACTGCTAATGTAGGCTAATGGCGACGCTTGTTGAAAAGTTTATCAAACGCGCAGCCGTTGTTCTCCGCAACTCGACGGTTCTCTCTCGTTTGTTGGTCGCGTTCGTTAAATGATGGATATTTACCGTGTTTTTTGTGAAAAATTAATGTTTTTTAAGCTCTTTTAAAATTTTCATTTTCATTAGTTTGTCGTTTATTATTTTATTAAATAGTTATAAAATAGTTATAAATAAGTTATAATTGAACTTTGAGTTAATTTTGATTAATTAATTATATTTCGATATAATAAATAAAACAAATTGAAAAAACAAAATTTTTTGAAAATTTCTTTTTAAATTTATTATTATTTTTATAAATTTTAAAGTAATTTGTTAATATTTATTTGTGAAATGGATTTTATTACAAGAGGCATCGTGAAATTTTATTGCTTTAATAAGAAATGTGAAAGTGAACGAAAAATTAGTTAACCTCTTAGAAAATTTAAAACCGATAATTTATAGAGTTAAGGTGTAGTATTTTATGTGTACACAGTCTCTTAAACATTTAATAAACGGCAGCCTTAACAAATAATTATAGAGCCAGTAATCGCTTTCATTAAACTTTAAATTTACAAAGCTTTCAGAAAAGCGTTTAAATTACTTCAATCAACATTTATATCACTTATCGGCTAGAACTATACAGATTAACGGAATTCCAGAGCCGAACGTTATTTAGCCTTGATTTCTTTTATTAACAAACAAAACTGGTAGTAGCGCCATTTCGTTACTCACTCAAGTCGCATGAACTCGTCTCGTTAACCGCGCAAAATATCGATGGGAGATAGCGCGAGAGAACTCGCGTGGGCCGGTAACGGGGAAAAAAAAAAAAAAAAAAGAGCGAGAAAAAGAGAGAAAAATAAAAGAAAACGTTTATTTTGCAGCGGCATAGCTCGTTCTCCTCGGCTATTACTCAAGCCCGCAGTTTCTCGCGGCTTAAGCGACGTGTCCTTAATTTCAGTATATAGCAACTCCGTAGTGAGTATATGTATGTGTGTATACACGTGTGTGTATGTTTGTGTTTGTGCTTGTGTGTGGAGAGAGCACGGAAGGCTTTTTCACGCGCGCGTATGTGTGGGTGTGTTAAAGTCGCGTGTAAATTATACGCGGCAACCAGGCGACAATGAAGGACTACTACTACTACTACTACTACCGCGAAGTTGTGTCGCTAATGGCACCGCAAATAGTTTCTATTAAATCAACAGGTCGACACACCGCTGCCGCGCGCTACCGCTCCTGTAGTTCTTGCGTTCATAGAGTTTCCAAGAGCGAAGAGAAAGAGATAGAAAGAGAGAGAGAGACGCTAACAGTTTCACCACTGATGTATATAACGCAAGTGTCTGGCGCTGCCGCGTTGCATAGTCGCATAAAAAGCGCAAATTTCCCGAACGCGATGTTTGCTTTTCCATTAAAGACCGCAAGACGGCACGCCGTTGCTTTTCTCTCCGCCGACAATCAAGTGCCTTATCCCGTTGAGGAAGTACCTCGGAGCTATTGGAGGGAGAGGCTATTGCAACTCGATTCCGACGCTTTTATTTGTTGGCTTCATTATTCGCTGCCGTCGCCGTTGCTGCTGCTTTTGCGTTTATTGATGCTCTAAGAGAGTACATTTTTTCTCGTTAGTTTATCTTTTCTCTTCCTTTACGGCGTTTTACAGTTTTATTAGCGTCTTTGGCTAATGGCGTTAAGAGGATTGAGTAAAGTGTGATTTTTTTTTTTTTTTCTTTCTTTCTTTCTTTCTTTCTTTCTTTCTTTCTTTTTTTTTTTTTTTTTTTTTTTTTTTTTTAAACGACGGCCTTTTCGATCATTAGCCGCGAAATAAAAAGTCGCCACTAATGAGTTTAATAATGCCGGTGATGTTCTATTTCGCGGCAGGAAAATTATCATCGTAGACATTTTCATTTTTAAACGTATTTACGTTTTATTTTTTATTGTCTTTGTAATGCTAGTTGAATAATAATCAGTACTTATATTAATTATGAAAAAATTCAACGATAGATATCACAAATTCAGTGCAATTTTGCTTTTTCAACAAAATTTCTAGAATATGTACTTTAGAATATATAAAATGTTTTGGATTCAAACACGCATAGGTATCAGAGGTAACGAGGAGACCGATAAGCAATATTACATATAAGTATACAAACTATTTCATACACAAATTTATTTACAATTTTTTTATCGAATGCACAAATCGAAACAACCAAAGCAATTAAAGATTAATGCAAATAAAAAGGCAAAAACTACTTTGATTTATATTATTGTGATGATAAAAATCCATAGTTTAAAGATAAAATACTATAAAAATCTGCTAGAATCTCTTTAGCTGTAAAATTTTTTAAATTTGAAACGTTTAGCAAGATTGCATTAAATGCAAATATAATTAATACGAAAATATTGATCATATTTTAATAATGGAGCATTCTTTAATCTATCATATAGTTTTCCTTTAAATAATACAGCTAGTCTAATTGTTAAGCCTGATATTAAAGCTACAACTATTGTAATTTGCACGTTTAAATGTCAAACCATTTCGTTGAATTATAAATATTAATTTCAGAATTGTAACCGTATTATTGTGAATTTTGATGTACAAACTGATTCTGTGTAAAAAGAAAGTCAAAACAATGGTACTAATTACTTTGTAGTCAAATTAATTATATATAAGATTTTCAAATGCTTTATTAAACAACAGATATCGCGCGTTCGGTAATCAAGTAAAATCCCTAATTTATGTTTAAATCGTTCGTGCTCCACAAACCCATTATCTTTTTTATATAGTGGACTTAGTTTAAAATTATTATTCGTCCCCATTAAAATATTAATTGATATAATAATGAATGTTGTGACATCGATAATTAAGCGACACTGAAAAGCATGTAATATCATTTACGTAAAATAAAGCAATGGTCTCAATAGGAACTATTATTATTAGAAAAGTAATTGCAGATAGAATAACATCTATTTAAAGTTAGCTCATTTTATCGATCTTCATTGTACTCGCGCTTTGTTAATTTCTCTTTACAGATCGCCAGCGCGCTGTGTATATCCCTTTTATTCAATCTCTTCGGATCGTTCAATTCTTTCGGTCTCGCGTCCTTCTTACCACAATCATCGCTCGCGTTAACCATTCCTTAAAAAGATCCTCAAGGCGCGCGTGTATATATAACCGGCGCGTTACGTAACCCGAAGTCGCAACGTTAATCACAATCCGATTATTGCTATAGAAAGAGGGAGAGAGAGAGAGAGAGAGAGAGAGAGAGAGAGAGAGAGAGAGAAGAAGAGGGAGGGACCTAAAGAAAACAGAGACCGAACAAATAAGCCGCACGCGGGAGGGAATATCGAAGAGGCGATATCGTCTAATAAATTCTCGGCTCGGTGACGCGAGCGCTTGCTCTTCGAGTATGTGTGCTTATGCGTGTACATATCCTCGACTTGAATATACGTAACGGCGCAGGAGAGGGTTAGAGATAGAAAAAGAGAACAAGGAGTCGGGTAGGAGCGGGGAGGAAAGGCACTAATTCATTCTTTTCGAGAAAAGAAGAGTAGTGTGTAACGTCGGGTATAATTTGTGTCCGCGCCACGCCTTTCGAGACCGCCGCCGCCGCCACACTGAGTGTATAGCGCCTCTTTCTCTTACTCGCACCGCCGCCGTCGCCGCCGCCGCCGCCGCCGCGTGCAGATACATTATTCACTCGCGCGGGACTCTATTCTTTCTCTCATGCTCGCTCTCTTTCTGCGCTCCGAGCTGAGCTCGGGGAAAGCGCGATCTTGTACGGGTGACGCGCTTATCCAACGGCTAATGTCTCCCTTGTAATGCCAATGATATAACTCGCGCGCCACGCTTTTTCTTTATATCCGCGGTGCAATCAACGAATACAATTTGTGCCGATTTTCTCGAGGTTTTAAAACGATTTTTCCTTTATTCTAAAATTTTTAATTGTGGAGTTATTTCACGATCGTGTACTTTATTACTTTTGATAATTTTTTTTTTTGTTATTTTTGTCTTGCGCCGATTGGAAACATAATTTTAAAACATCAACTATACCAATGATACTTAATCAATAATAATTTAGATAAACAAAATTTTGTACACTTTTTATAAAAGATACGGGGATGAAATAAAGACGGATTTTTATACCGGCGAAAGCTCAAATAATATAAATTCCTTGGGCTCTCTACTTAAACACGAATGCCCGTAATTATAAAAACGAATCAGCGATTGCCTCCGCGACTTTATTTATTTTATCCACTACTCGGGCCACACACATATCCGCGAGAACCATAATTTCAGTCAAGAGATCATTCGGACCGGATGGTAAGAAAAATAAAAATATATAACCGCCGTGCAGTTATAAACGCAAAGACTCGAATCATTGCCATTTGATCCTTCACGATACACGGAACTCGTACACGTACGATTCACCGAAATTTTTGCCCTCGTTCGAAACTATATACCGTATACTTTTTATACTCGGTACTAATCCTTGAAATACGCGAGCGCAAAATCGTAATTGAATATCGCCCGGAGTATCGGCAATAAAAGTATGATCGTATGTACGTAAGACGCGCCTCAGGAATTTATTTGCCCTAGTGAAAATAACAAATATTCGACTCTCTTCTCGTCGTTCGATGTGGATTGCTGCAGTTACACTATGTATACATATATAAATTCTCGCGATCGCGCGAAAACATACGCGTACAAGCACGTCGGGCTTGTAATATCGTTTTAATCAAGTTCCAACGCTCCAGCTCTTTCGGTGTCTCTCGCGCGCGCTGATTGCTCCTCGTACACGTGGCTCGATCACGTCGTTATTGCGTTACTTTGCTCATGCAACTGTGACTTTGTATAATTTCTCTCTCTCTCTCTCTCTCTCTCTCTACCTATTCATTTTCCTATCCATACTTATCTTATCCATCGCTTTCTTTTTTCAATTCGTCATTTTCAACGCCCCTTCGTTTGTAAATTTTATTTTTCATTTTTTTTTTCGTATAATTTGCAAACTTCCGATATAAATGCGTATCTTGCAAGATATTGCTTTACGTGATTTTTATTGATAGACTGTGTAGTCATTAAAACGATTTTTTTTCATTTCGATAGATTACCTCTATATACCGATAATCGTTAGAAATTCTTTGATTTTTTTTTTAAATTAATGTATGAAATATTGTAATATTTTTTTACACTTGTATCACTTGCTACATATTTCAACGTGCCTTTATCAATACAATAATTTCTCTCTATTAATTATAGTTTTTACTATTATTTGTATTGAGGATAATTTCATTACTCTGTTTATCAAAACTAACGTCTACGAATATACCATTCCTCAGAAAACTGGTTGCGATTTATAACTCGTTCTATTTATCTTCGACTCACCCGTGACTTTCCGCAATTTCCTTACGCTGCAATTTCTATTTCTTTTCAACATTCAACAATTTTTTCTTACCTCGTACCTTTATCTCATCGTTTTCCTTTTTATTATTATTATTTTTTTTTTTTTTCTTTTTTTTCTTTCATTATATCATTTCGCTGCTTCTTTCGCGATTGCGATTGCTGTCTCGTTTCTCTCTTGACGTTATACCTCTCTTTATATATACGCGTTCGGCTCTTCGTTCTTCTCGATCTTTATACGTAGCTCCGGGCGAATCGGCCACTCGCGCTTGTATGTATATGACTCTATGATTATGCGGCTTACGAATGTGTTTACCGGCCGTCGTAGCTCATCTCTCCTTTAAGACTCTCTCTCTCTCTCTCTCTCTCTCTCTCTTTATTTCTCTCTATCTTTTGTTTTCCTTTATTTTTTCATTGTCACGTGATTCCGCGCAATAAATCCCTCGTCTCGACAAGGTTCTCTTTCTTTCTCTTTCGCGTGATCAACGTGCTTCGATCATTATTATTAATTAACGAGATCGTATTTTGCACCTCGAAATTTTTCGACGTACTTTATAGGTGACGTTTGCTCTATTATTAAGCACTATTATTTCAATTGCGATTATAAGCTATTGGCAGACCGTGCGATAGATTTTCGTGAATTAGCGTACGCTTTTTAATAAATTTATTTATTCTTTTCCTCTTAATGTAATATCCGCGCGGATATTTGTAGCTAATAAAACCGTGCGCGGTATAATCAAGGTTTATAAATACGCAATTTAAATTATTATAAATTTACAAGGTGTTCAATTAAGCGGTGGACTCGGATTTTATATGCGAAAATTCAATTAAATTGGAATTGTCGGTAGAGAGGAGAACGAAAAGAAGGGAGTCATTATAAAAATTTTTGGCGACTCGATAAGCGATCTACACCAGCGAGTTCGAATTAACCGTGAAATCAGATTATACAGTTAACGTGTACGCACTTAAATGTTCATAAATATCAATTTGAAAAAATAAAATCGAATGAATAATGCAACGGAGATTTTTGCTCTCGGGGACGACAAAAATCTCGTCCAAAAAAAAAAAAAAAAAAAAAAAAAAAGGAAAAAGAATTTAAAAAAAAACGAGGAAAAGAATTTAAAAAAAGAAAAAGGAAAAATACGGAAAAAGGCATCCAAAGTCCTTTATTTCTCGCACGAATAAAGAGCAAGACACGCACGCGAGTGGCGAAATTATCGTGTATTACGTTAATTGCAGAAAAGCCTGTCAATGCGAGAGTGATCGAGAGCAAAGGAGAAGATGTGCCATGTTGAAGGGAAAGCGAATGGAAAGGAGCGAGTAAAAGAAAGAGAGAGAGAGAGAGAGAGGGAAAGAGAAAAGAAAGGACTTGAGCGAAGGGACAGCTCGGGGCATCGACGCTTAGCTGCGCACTCAATTATCGGCGTTCATAACGGTTGTTTGCTTACCCGAAACCCATCTTACGCGGACCCGTTATAATCATCCATCGGAGGGGGCATAATTGATATCCAATTTTGCCGTTTCTCCGTTCGGAAAGTACTGCCGCCGCTCGACTGCTGCAACTGTAGTATGTATATACGTGCCGGTGTATAAAGCTCGCGGCGTCTCGTGTACGATCCGCGCTCTCGCACACAGAATCGCGCGCGGCCGGCCGAGATGTTTTATCCCGGGTCCCGGGAGTAGCGAGCGTTAGGCAAATTAATATCTTTTGAGATCAATTTATGCCCCGCTAAATAACTGCTGGCACGTAATAAATAACGAGTTCGAAGGCCTTCGTCGATATAGGCGTACGAGCGAGCGTACACATAGCGCGCGCGTCTCTAAAGTTCCTCTTTGCGAAATTGGCGTGCTACGGATGCTTAATGATAGCCTCCGATCGGGTAGTCTACTGGAACTTTTATCTCGTTTTTTTTTCCTTTTAGTGTTTTTTACATTTTTTTTTTTTTTTTTTTTTTTCTTTTCGGATTATTTTTCGATGAATACGCGCGCGCGCGCGCGCGCAAGCCTGCGCGGGGTGAACGTTTGGCCGCACGTAATAAATAGTTATTATACCAAGGAGTAAAAAAAGAAATGCGGTAATTTGTATGCGTAATTACTGTATTTAATTCGTTAACTTGGTCTCGGATGTGCAGCTTACTTTAAGATGATATGTTTAAAAAAAAAAAAAAAAAAAAAAAAATATATATATATATTGGGATTGATGAAAAGACAAATCTGAAGTACTATCTGATTACACTGTTAAGTCTAATTTTTGAAATTTTAATTTAATTCGAATGTATTAAATGTTTGATGTTAAACGTTGTAATTTTACAAAAAAAATTGAAATATTTCATTATACTATTTGGAGTTGTTAATTTTCTGTTTAGAAATATCAACCAAAATTTTCTTTATATGTAGATAATATTATATTTACCGATGGATTAATTGAATAACGCAATAAAGTACTTGCAAAATTTATATTTTTGAATAAAAATGTAAAAAGAAACGGTATATAATTCTGTATGCATTCGAGCAACGTAAGCAATACTTTCCGCCGTTCCTCTGACTGCGTACAAGATTAGCCTGCCGAAGATAAATTAAAAATTCTGAAATATAAAAATAGTGGAACAGGCACTTTAGCACTGAAGAGCGAAAGAGAGAGAGAGAGAGAGAGAGAGAGAGAGAGAGAGAGAGAGAGAGAGAACGCGAGAACGCGAGGAAAAGAACCTATTTCGCGTGAATAACTGAAAATTGGTTTTTCTCGGGCGCTCGTGTATAAGTATATATATCTAAGTATATACATGTGTCGGATAAAGGCATTTCAGAATGAAACTCACGAAGCGTAATTTCCTACATAAATTTATGGAAAAGACGCTAGCAGCTAACCCATTCCGTCGTCTCCTTTTCTCTCTCTCTCTTTCTCTCTCTCTCTTTTACTTTTTCCTTTTCTCGTGCTTACCCGCAGGTGGAAGAAAGTATGTACGAGATAAAAAGGATATAGGAAAAGACGGGCAAAAGTAGCGGCAAACCAAGTAGAGAAAGAGAGATATAGAGAGGGAGAGGAGAGGGAGAAGAAGGCAAGCAGAAGCAAAGGCAAAGGGACGCGAGGCCATTTGTATTCATATGAAAATATTATCTCAGCACACCGGCGCTGTAACCTCGTCGAGCGGTAGTCCCTCCTCTCTCTCTCTCTCTCTCTTTCGAATCGCTATCGAGTTTGCATAGATACATACACTTATATGCGCGCGTGCGCGCGAGCTCGCGATATTGTTATGCGACCGCGCAAGATCCCGCTAGTGCCTCTATTCTGATTTCAAGAGCACGCGCAACGTCTCTCAGTATGTGTATGAATATATATATATATATATATATATATATAACTTTGGAGGATGAAGCGCATATCGCGACGAAAATGTAAGCGCGAGGCCGCAGGGAAATCTCGCGGATGTTCCTCTGTCCTCTTTCTCTCTCGCGCACGCACGCGCGCGCCATATACCATTGTTGTATAATGTTGGAATCAAAAATATCTCCTTTCTCCGTCGTGGTTGTATATTCGTTTCTTCGCCGCGGCATACCTGCGAGAAATTGCCGCTGAAAGTGAGGTATTCATATTTTCTTTCATATTTTCCTCACAAATGTCTCGGGTGTAACGCCACTGTGATTTGGAAAGTTGCGGAGAAGATGATTCCTTCGCTCGATATATGAATACGATCGTTTCTGTCTCTCTACTTTTAAAATGTATGTTATTCCATTTCCGCAGAGTTTCGTGTATTTTTAAAATAATAATTATAATTTATTATTGTTATAAACATATTTATGCATACAAAGTAAGCATCATGCTGGTAAAGTCTGTAAAAATAATTCATCTTTCATAAAAGTAACATTTTAGCATTTTAATTAACTTTTTAACAAAGCTCAATTTTTTATTTGACATTTTTAGATGTTAGGCATAATTTTATATAAGAAGTGACAATTTTTATAAAATTGTATAGAAATAATTATTTATTCAAAAATAAATCTGTTATTATTGTTATTATAAAAACTAAATGGTCACTTTAATAACTGCTTCGTAATGATATTTAACTTTATAAAAATTAACATTTAATTTGTTATAATATTTGCATTCACTTTTGGTCTCATTGTATATTATTTCTATTATATTTATATTTTTTTGGATCACTTGACTATTTTATTTCAATTTTATATAAAATTATAAGTGTGTAGATTGTAATTTTTATACATACGAATTTTTTACAATGTATAATTTAATGTAATTTAATGTTTTGAGTATTGCAAGATGAATTTATTAAATTAAACGAGTTACGACTTTCTTAAAATATAATAATAAATGCAATTAATATTGAATAAATTAATGGTATATTTTTTTGACTAAAATTAGTTTACAAGTTTACATCATCAATGTTAATATCTTGTTGATTATTTAAATATGCTGAACAAAGTGAAAAATACGATAGAATAACGGTGATAAAGAAAACTACCAAATAAATATTAAAAAAATTCATGGAAACATCGGCAATGTTAATTATGGAAAGTATGTAATTTTTATTGCTCAATCCGCAAAAGTATCAATCTCGTTGAAAAAAAGCTTCGTCGGTAGTAGTCCATCCGAGTTGGTTCGCGAAATCCACGAGTTCGCTAACGGAAAAATGAATTCCAAACCAGTTCTTGTCGATGACGAAGAGTCGATGATCGACTGTTAAATCGCAGAAAAACGAGGAAATTTAACCATTTATGGATAGCTTTTCACAGATGCGAATAGCAAGTTTCTTTTGCATCCGCAACGTGTTACACTATTTTTCTTTTCTCGATCTCCTCCCTGTTTCTCTATCCCTAGTTTCTAGTAAGTGGAAAACGCATACTGTAGCTAACGTTTAATTGTCGTGTCGATTCCTCTGTATAACTCGAGAACGTAGCTCGGTGATTTTTATAAAACGCGAGATTTAATCGCTTCACCGGAACATCTCACAATTCTCCGACATCGTCGGCTATCAGCCGATCGACTCGTTTTTCCACGCTTTGATTCGTCGTCGATTTTGTACGACTTACGAAACTTCATTGTCTCGATGTGCTGTTGCGTCCTTGCTGCTCGCGCTTTTCCCTTTTTCCTTTTTTTTTTTTTTTTATTATTCAACTCGTGCCTTTTAATTTTACCTTTTCTCGCGATCGTACTCTCACGCTCTGCCAGTTTTTAGTGGTAAAATGTAAACAAAAAAAGAACATGCATGTGCGAGTTTTGGTACCCATAGCTTGTATGAGTACGTTATTGCTTGTTAGGAAAAGGTGATATATTATCTTGTCCGTGCAAAAATTGTTTAAAACAAAGTGGAATTAATGCTGCTTCGGTTTATTTATTCAAACAAAATTATCATCGTCATTTACATTTTAATAATCTAAACAAGAATATTTTATTCTACACGCAATAAAAAATAAGCGTATATATACATCGGCGTATATATACCGCGAAGTATGTAGATAAAAAAGAAAGAAGATTTGATTGATTGGCATTATATAGGGATAGGTAAAAAAGGTCGAGAGGGAGGCAAAAGCATAACGCCCGAAGGGTTAAAGTCGTCACGTCACGGGCGTAAAAAGAAAGCTTCACGCGAGAGTGAAAAAGATATCGGGTGAGGTTGGAAAATGTTTGTCGAATCTTTCGTGGGGAAGCTCTTTGATAGGTTTGTACGTTTACGTACGTGTTTATATACATAAGATATACATATATATGTATATATATATATAATGTATATGTAATGTATATATAATGTATACGCGTATACATATCGCTGTCGGTCTCGTGTGCACGATAGCTTATACATAAGAGAGCAAGGAGAGGAGAAAAAGAGAAGAGAGGAGAGGAAGCTTCATATCCAATCCCGGCGCATGCGGATTAATAAAAGGATTCGCGTAGCTTAGGCCGATCTTATTACTTTGGTCGCTTTCTCTCCCTCTCTCTCTCTCTCTCTTTCTATCTCTCTATCTCTTCTGCTTTGACTCAAGTGAGAGACGCCGCGAGGAGAGAAAAAGAGAAAGAGATAGAGAGGGAGAGAGAGAGAGAGAGAGCGAGGAGCAACCTCCTCCTCGGCTTTTATAATATATCCGCGGCAATATCGCCGTGTGCGCTTCTTTCGCTCTTCTTCATCGTCTTTTTCCTTCATTTTTTTTTTATTCGCCTTCCACTTCGTTTTTTTTTTTTTTTTTTTATACTGCGAAAGCGAGAGAAGAAGCGAGATGGCGCGTTTTGCATTTACTTTGCCCTACCTTTCGTATACTTGTTTTCTTTCTCTCTCTCTCTCTCTCTCCCTCTCTCTCTCTCTCTCTTTTCGATCCGATTGAGATGTAATTCAACGCTCCGTGCAAGCTCCGAGCAATTTGTTTTTCAAATAACCTTACCCTGAAGTTGATTTAAACTTTTGTCAAAGTTCCGCAAGCGCCGGCGTCGAACAATGAAAAATTTCTTGCGTGCGGGAAAAATTAGTTCGGCCAGCTAGAAATGGTTTTCTTTTTTATACGACTTTTTTTGTCTTTTTTTTTTTATTTTATTTTTTGACAGAGGAGTTTTAATGAACAGAAGGAGAAGTCGAAAAATTTGTATTATATTGGTTCAGTTGATTGAGAAGGTACGTGATTTAATGATCTTTCCGATAAAAGCAATTTATTTACGTCTTTGATAAATTGTTCGAATAATAGCGTTAAAATTTGTGCGGTACTTAATTTTTTAATAAAATAATTGTTGCTATAAATATTTTTTAGATTATTTTTTAATTTTTTTTCAATCCTAAATAATTTTTTATTTTTGTACATAGTAAACGAAGGCAAGATTTTATGTTTTATTGAAAAAAAGAAACCAAATAAAATAAGTAAAAGAATAAATTTTTATAAAAATTTTCATAAATAATTTATGCAACGAATGATTTTCGCATGACTAATAACAGTTTACCGAAAGAATTAATTTTAATTAAATCGCTCTAAAGTCAACGATTCATTAAAATATTATTTTTCAATAGATCTATAAATGTAGTGAATAACAATGGAAAATTGTTGAATTTTAATAGCAGCGTTTGAAAATTTGTCGATCACAGTGCTTGCATTTTAACGCGTAAACTCCAACATTTCATTCTCATCGTTCATAAAAAAAAAAAAAAAAAAAAAAATCTCATAAAAACGTTTTCGAGATCGCAGATAACGGTTAGAATTAGCCCCAGCGTAATTCTAACAACCAATAAAGAAATTAGCTCGTTTCCTCGATGCGCTACTATTCTCATATCCTCTCATCGCCGGTAACAGGTGCATCTCAGGTAACTCCTCTCTCTCTCTCTCTCTCTCTCTTTCTTCCTCTCCTTCAAATATCTTCCCTTTGCATTATCGCACACGTAAGGCGTGTCTAAGGTGCACGAGTTAGTCGTCCCCTTTCTCCTAACTCGCGCGTAAACATCGACTGTCTGGGTCTATTTAACAGCAGGAAGGAAGTGGAAAGTGCATAGCTCAGTCAGACAGACGGATCAACGGCTGGTTGTCGAGTCGTACAAAGAGTCTCTTCCGCACCTTCTCACAGCATCCTCGAGTGCTCGATCTTGACGTCTGTTCTCGTCGTGCATTAGTCGAGGGAATCTCTCTCCGGCAGCCCCTTTTCTCCGTCTCTCTCCGCGCTCGTTAGAAAGAAAACGTTCTCCATTAACGCCTTTTTTCTCTCTGCTTGCTTTTTCTTCCCTTTCTCCGTCTTGCTACAGTCTGTTGGCGGACGACGAGAAGAAGCGCCTCCACGTAGCGCTGATATTAAAAACTTGGGTGCGTGCAGCAATAAAGCCAACTGCTTTCTGAGTCTTTGCTTTCGAGCGCCGCTGCTGTGTCATTGCTGCTACCTTCTGCTGCTGCGCGTGTAAAAACACGTGCGCCCTGTGCGCTGTAGTTTCATTCGCGTTATTATCCAGGCATTTGCTTTCGATGAATATTTCCTTAGAGGGAGAGAAAAAGCATATCGTTATGCTTTCCTTCGGCTTCCTTTTTTTTTCAACATCTTTTCTTTTTTTTTTTTTTTTTTTGTTTTTTTTTTTTTTTATTCGAAGTTATTTATGTTCAAAAGGAATTGCTACATAGAAAAATGTTGTATCCACAGAGTTGGAAAATATTCTCTCTGGAAAAATAAAATCGTGCACTAGATGAATAAAATGTGCAATTTGTTGTTTGTGAAATTTTTGCAAGAAAAAACAAAAAAAAAAAAAAAAAAAAGTTAGAACGATTTTGTTTCGAGTGCATTCGCGTTTTATTTTTGTATAATACGTGGCGTATACTTCACGAAAACAATGCTTTTCTTGAAATTTCTTCGAGTACGAATATTATTTTTTATTTAGTTGAAATTTGAACATTTTTTCAGATTAAAAACAATAAAATATTTATAATATGCACAACTCTTTTATTTTCTTCTATAAGTATACACGTATTTTTCTACCTGAGTTATATTTAAAAATGAAAAAAATTATATGAAAAAGATATATTTAAAATTCATAATTTAACAATATTCGTTATTTTTTTATTTTTTTAAGAAACGTTACACTTAAAAACGGAAATTTTATTTTGTGTTAAGCGAGTATTTTATTTCAATCGTTAAGTATTTTCTTTCAAACTAAATATCAAATTTTTGTCATTTTATTAGCAGTTCACTTAAAAATGTTAATAAAAGGGACCGTTTGATAAAATAAAAAAAAGTATCTATTAATACATTGCTTAAAATCTTATATTTACAACTTGAACACGAGACAATTCACATATTTCTTTATTGTCACTGTACTAAAGGAGAGCGAGAAAGAAAAACGCGTAGACTCGAAATCAATTACAATTTCCCGGTTCAACCTGCCTACGCTACTTCTTAGCTTCTCCCTTTCTTATTACAAGTTTTTCTTCCTCGGCTTAGCCAGTCAAGCACAGAGGAAGAGCAGAGAGAGAGAGAGAGAGAGAGAGAGAGAGAGAGAGAGAGAGAGAGGCAAAACGGAACGAGGCTTTTGCGACACTCGAACTTCTAAAATATGTCGGATTATTTTACCGTTAGGGGCGCGCCTTATTCCCTCTCTCTCACTCCCTCTCTTTTTTTCTCTTTTAGCTCTCGTCTTTTATATGTATATACGCGATGGCCTTTTAAATGCCACGGTGCTGTATATTTCTTCGTTTGCCGTTCGGATGAAAGAGATGCCGCAAGATCCCCCTCTCTTGTTCGAACTTTTGAAATACATTTTGATAAGTAAACTCGTTGAGGTAAATGTGCGCGATAGAAAATGCGATCGGCTTTAAGATTCTTTGATTAATTGAAGAATTTGTGCCATCTCGTACGTATGTCGTTGTATCGCGAGACAGATGAAAATAGGTATTCTCGCTTTCGTTTAACGTTTACGTTTATTGTCATATATTTCTGATCAAATTTTGTAAATAAAATACAAATTTGCGTAAAAACAAAAAAAAAAAAAAAAAAGTACAGAAAAATTTACATCAATTGTCGAAAAATATTTTTTTATCGTTTTGCGTATCACAACGACAATATAAAATATTGTTTTTTAATAATGATTTAAGTTCAGAATTAAAAATGCGCAAAATTGGATTATTATTTTTTTCGTATACAGAAGCAATTACTTAAATCCGCGATCGCTTCTACATCGACATAAAAAAAGTAACCAATAACTTTAAAAATCTTATTCAACATAGCTACTACCTTATATAACAGCCGCGAGATAGATAAAAACGCGGGATAATATAAGAAATGACGATATCCCGTCCTCTGTGCGGTAGTGGAAAAAGTAGCGAGTGCCGTGCGCGTCGCGCGTATAAGGAATAAGAAATTAGAGGAAGCGAGGAAAAGACTGTCTCAAGTGCAGGAGCATAAGAGAACAAAGGAGAAAAATCCGCGAGAGCACGGGGAAGAAGAGGTAGAGGGAGAAAAGAGCAAAGGGATAGGGCGAAAGAGAGGAAGGAGAGAAAAAGACAGATAGAAACGCGACGGAATAAAAGAAGAAAGAAAGATAGAGGAAGAGCGCGCAGTAGAAAAAGAGAGGATAGGAATAGAGAGAGAGAGAGAGAGTGAGTGGGAGAGAGAGAGAGAGAGAGAGAGAGAGAGAGATAGATAGAGAGAGAGAGAGAGAAAGAGAAAAAGAGTGCAAGTAGTGGAGCAAAGCGAAGTCGGCGTTGCCGGGGCAACGACTCTGCCACCTTATTGGATATGTTGAGCAATTTATTTTATTTTTCCCCACTACCCACCTACCGCTCTACTCCCGGGGCATACAACGTCGACGTCGGCGGCGCGACGAGCCAGCGAGGCGAACGAATTCAGCCGCCTCCACCTCTGTACGCTCTCTCGCTCATTCTCTCGCTCTTTCTACCTACGAGGCCGAAGCGGCAGCCAACCCTCCGCACACATCGACGCCATTTTCCAATATCGTATCAAGCTCGACGACCTACGGTACTCTTTCCCTCTCGCTCACCCTCTCTCTTTCTCTCACTCTCTTGCCTTCTTGCACCTCGCTCTTCTTTCCTCCTCCTGCGTTCTCTCTCTTTTTCTCTCTCTTTCTTTATGTCCCTCGTTTTCTTGATTTCCTTCCCGTTCACCTCATACCAACCTCGTCAGTAGTAGCAGCTAGCCCCCTTTAGATATTATTGGAAGAAAGAGAGAGACGGAGGCAGAGATGGAAAGTGAGCGAGAAAGGACGAGGAAGGAAGAAAAGGAGAGAAAGAAAGAGGAAGAGAGAGTGGCTGCCTCTGAGAAAGATGCATTTTCCGGAGTTTGCGATGCGTACAGGGAAATTCGATTCTGCGCGAGAAAGAATTGCTATGCGCGGTTTGATGGAAACTGCCTTTAGTCGGCTTGAATTTTCGCGAACGACAGTGTTGGTATAGTCTGTTCCTCTTCTGTTGAATATATAAAATTGTTAATCTTTTCTGTGGAATAAGAAATTGTAAAATATTTATTATATTAAATAAAAATATAATCCGTAAAGTCTTAAGAAGCAATAAATACATATATATTACATTGAGTAAAACTTTTATATAATCAGGTAAAATTATTAGAGGTAACAAAGTAAAAAGATTTAATCGTTTTTTACTTTAAGTAATCGTAATTACTCAAACTCTTGTGTAAATCGGTCGATAAAATAATAAAAGTTACAACTTATGAAATTGATAAGAAAAGTTTAACTTCAACTTAAACATAATATGATAATGGCCGCATCTGCCCGACGTCAAAACGTTTAACAAGATACAAACAACACAAGAAAAACTCGTAAACTAAACGAGAGAAAACGGCAAAAGAATTACATTACATCGTCAGGTTAAATAAAGCAAAAGATAAAAAGAACGAGGCGAGAAGATGTACTTTCGCACTTTACCCGAAACTATACTCGCCGGTATTTCTCAGGAGAGTGAATTAGAGTAGGTGGCCGGTGCGTCGGTGGGTCGCGCGCGGTGATCGTTACTTTTTTTTCCCCCCTATTGCGCCCGGATTAAGCCCGGAAACAAGGATAAAGCCGGCGGTTACACCGCGTAGTTAGTGTATAAGAACCGAGGCGCACTCGGCTGAGCTTCTTTAACTTTTCACTCCTTCCCTTGTTATTTTCTCTCTCTCTCTCTCTCTTTCTCTCTCTCTCTCTCTCTTCTTCATGTCGGAGCGCGCCGCGTTGATATTAAGCTCGTCGCTAGTTACGGTTTAGCGGCGTCATTAGTCGAGCTTTCGCTCCGGTATATTATACGCATATAGATATTTATATGTATATACAAATATGTGTGTGTGCATATATATATATATATATATATATATATGTAGAGACAGAGATAGTGAGAGAGAGAGAGAGAGAGAGAGAAAAGCGCGCACTCGTACATTTAGCTTTTATCGCGCGAGGCTGCCTCAAAGTAGCTACGCTTTTTACGAGCTCGCGCGTCCGCGTATTAAAAAGTATAAAAGCAAGAGAGCCAAGAGAGTACAGTGGCGATAAAAGAGAAGCGACGAGAAGAAAAGAGAAAGGGAGAGAGCGAAAAGAAATGAAAAAAATAGAGAGAGAAAGAGAAAAAACGAGTCGCGGTAAAAAGAATCGAAAGCGTTTAGCGCGCGCAAACGACACTCCATTCTACTCCCATTCTCGTTCGCAAAGTTATGCGAGTTCTCTCTATACCTTACCCTTCCTTCCTCTCTCCGATAAGAATACGTTCGAGAGAGAAAGAGGGAGAGATAAAGGGGGGATACACATATAGCTGGAATTTGTGTATGTGAACGCGTCGCCGAGTAAATTGCTCAGGCGCCCGTTCCTTTTTGATCGAGCCGCAAAAATTGGCAAAGCCAGGCCGACCTACGGGCGCGAGCAAACGCGGTGGCATTAACCCAGAGAACGAAAGAGAGAGAGAGAGAGAGAGAAAGAAAGAGAAAGAGAGAGAACACGCGGCGGCACATAACCCTGCTACCGGCGTTCTGCAATATGTAAAATAATGACGGCCGCCTGAAAGGAATGTATAATGAGTTCTTTCTCTCTTTCTCGCTCGTTCGTTCGCTCTTTTTCTCCGACGGTCATGGTCCGAAGGTTCCGACACCTCTTCGTGTTCCTCTCTCGCTCTCTCTCTCTCTTTCTCTCTCTCTCTCTCTCTCTCTCTCTTTCTGCACTCTTCCTTCTTTTCCACCTACATACGCCACGCGCGCGCATACATACATACACATCTTATGAGTACGGATGTATATGTGCGTCGAGCACTTACTGCACTTTGCATTATCATACGTACGTCGAAATTTCGCTGGCGTGTCGTGTGTGCAGCTCGTCGCGTATATAGCGGCCGAGTTGATGGCTTTGTATGGGTGCTTACGCTCCGAGCGAACTACTTTTACGAGCTAAATTTTTTCGTTCAGATTTACGCGAACAATGTGTTCCCTCATCCTCGTGTTATATGCGCCACGATTTTTTTTATATCGGTGTTAAGTGGACTTAACGAGCCTTTACCAACTGTTAGAGTGATAATAAATTAACTTAATGAATAGATAAAATTTCATTATAACGCGCGCGCGCGATTTTCATATTACCATTCGCTGATTGCATAAAAATTGCATTTCTACGTTAACAATTAGATTCGTGTATACGTATGAAATATATTAGATTAGAATTATTAAGGCAAATTTCTGCAAGGTTCGTTAGTAGCGTCGTTCGAATTTATGAACGGGAACAGAGAAAAATCGCGAACAATACGTGAGAAAAGACGACGTGTGTAATTCGTCAGGAATGCATGCAGGAAAGGAATAAATGAATCCGAGTGCGGGGATTATGAAAAAGAAATATTATTTTAAAGAGGGAAATGTAAGGTAATAAGATTCTTAGGACTTCAAAACGGAAATTAATAATCACTAGGTTTCTCCGCCTCGAATCTGAGTGAAAGATATACAAAGAGTTGAAAAATTACATCGAATTACGAGTATAACAACGCAGACTGTTAATTTATATTCAACAATAAAAACTTTATATAATTCGTAATTAAGAATTTTTAATGACTAAAAAATGTATTTTGTTAAAAATGAAACGTAATGGAAATATATATGGAAAGTTAATTTTTATTTAAAAATTTATTTAACGATAAATTAATTTAACGATTATCGTAAAAATGTTTTTACGTGTCGATTCGAAAGGCAAGTAAACGAAAAAAATTTTACGTTGCATGGGAACGTTAATTATCCATAAATATTTGAAACGTAATATTACCCCTTGTTAAAAAATGACAATTTTATTTAACGTTACACGTAAATAATATAAAATCAAGCATTGTAGGATTTTCTCGATACAAACAAAATTTGGTAAAGTATATGCATATATATATAAATATATATATATATATATATATATATATATTCAGCGGCAGATGCCCCTAACATGCAAACGATGAAATATAAAACGCAGCAAACATTCTGCGCGGCACACAAACATTACATGAATATTAATATAATTTGATCTCTCGTGGGGAAGAGCTAGCCGTGGGAAAATGTAACGGAAAAGCATTATCTACGTATGCATTCGAAAGTTGTTATGGACTAAACGATCGATCGTGCAGGTAATACATTAAATATTCATAAAAAATTTTTTTTGATTTAAAATAGTACTCCATCGATATTATGTATGCAACGGTATAATAATTGCATTGTGGCCGATAAAATTACAACATTCGTGTTGTTTTTCCATATCAATTTAATTATTGTATTTTGTTTATTTAATCGTTTTAAATTGAATTTTTATATATTTTTACGCTAATAAATTTAATATTTATTAAGCTTTCATGCATCAATAATTATAGAACAATTTTGTTCTTATTAAATACGTTCAGGTATTCATAAAAGTTACAAATAACAGAAACGTAAACAAGTATCAAGCGAGATCAAACATTATGTCGTTACATCGTTACATCTATCAATTAAGAGAATCGGTAATTTTGACAGTCTCGTGAACGAATATAAAAAGACACTTAAACCGAAGATCAGCCATTCACATTAGCTGCATAACCCTCACTGTACACGTGTACGTTACATTCAAGACTCCACTCTCTCTCTCTCTCTCTCTCTCTCTCTCTCTCTCGGCAACTCGCATTAATTGCGTCTCCCATCGCTCAACTAAATTGCAATTGCCGTAATTGCAACCGCTCAGGTATAGCGAGGCGTGTATGCACGCGCGCGCTCGCTTCCCCCACCCCCTTTAAACGCGTTAACGGAACCTCGCAGGGGGTAAAGTCTCGCGACTAAATGTTTTCAGCGTGTGCAAAAAAAAAGAAAACAAACAAAAAAGAAGAAAGACAGTCGTGGAAAGAAAAAAGAAAAGGAAGAAGGAAGACTCGCCGATTTAAAACCACGCCTCATACGTGAG
This sequence comes from Chalcis sispes, assembly GCA_949987625.1. NCBI lineage: Eukaryota > Metazoa > Arthropoda > Insecta > Hymenoptera > Chalcididae > Chalcis > Chalcis sispes. The sequence continues at coordinate 21,082,981 of OX465097.1, read as the reverse complement.
GCATGCGTGGAGGCTAGGAACGACGACGACGCGTCGAAGAAAACGCTTGCTTCCGATTGGTGTTTTGTGCCCCCGCGCAGCCCCCACACCCCTCGCGTCAGGGGCGCTTTCCTTGCCCCCTCCCCCCCGTCGGGGCCAAACGCGCGCGTGCATGCGTGTCCCTTGTGTACGCTTCTCTCTTTCTTTCCCAGTCGACGGGGGAGGGGAAGGGAAAGGCTGAACGATCGGGAAAAGGCGGAAAAAACGTTCTCTTTCTCTCTCTCTTTCTCTCTTTCTCTCCTTACTTCTCCACGTTCGCACGTATATGTATGCGCGAAAGTTTCGTTGCCCACCTATACCAACCCGCTTTCCAGCCCACCTATACCATCGCTTTCCTTTTCTCCCCTGGCGCAGCGCCAGACTCCACCCTAACAATCAATCAAACTAAACTCATCGAAACTCTCGACCGATGTGTATATATATATATATATATATATATATATATATATGTATACACACATACACACATACACACATTCACACGAGAGGCTAAAGTGCGCGTTCTGTTTGCTCCCGCGCACCCGACTGATGTACACATACTCCTCCTCCCTCTGCTCTCTCACTTTTTCTCTCGCTTTGATGATTTTCTAGCGCGTGAGTCTGATTTTTCCAGCAGATTTATCGGCGCCTCGCTTTTTGTCGCTTCGCGCAATATATATCGCAGGGGGGAGGCTTTCGCTTCGTCTCTCTCTCTCTCTCTTTCTCTCGCGTACCGCCAGATCGGTTTCACCTGTGTGCGCTTGCTCTTAATTAATTAACACCGCGGTTCTCGCGTACAAGTGCGACTACGTCTTTTTTTATTCATTCCTCGTTTTATCCGAGCAATTTATTGGGAAATTTGGCTTCGGTTTTTATTGGATAGTTTCTTTTTGGATGCATCTTTTTTATTTTCCTTTTTTTTTGTCCACAGTTCTCTGGGAAAAGTGGAGCGCTTTTCGTTTTGGTCAAGGTTTTGTTCGGCAAAGCGAGAGCCGAGGGATACAGGTTTTTAATTAATGAAAGTTTCAGATTGTTTTTAAAAGTTAGTTATCCGTACGAACGCGGAATTATTTTTTATTCGCGCGCTCTGTAATCTACGATGACATGATTTGATAAAGTTGCTTTTGATATTTTTCTTTATTTAGATTAAAATATTAAAGTTACTTTTTTAAATTTGTTTTATCAAAAAATAATTTCAAACCAAAAAGATTTTCTACCAAAAATGATAAATATTTTTCTCACACATTGTCAATAAAACTAAAAATAATTTAATTTTGATGTTTATCTGAAAAACTCAAATATCTGAATATTATATATAAATGTTTTTACTTGTAAACTTTTGAAATTTTCTATGAATCTTCAGTTTTTTCTACTTCAAATTATTTGAAAGCCTTTTAATAAAAATAGAACGATTAGATCACACTTGGAGTATCATATTACAAAAAAAAAAAAAGATATTAATATAACACAGAAGATTTAATGCTATTCAGATCGTATTACAAATTGATTTGTCTTACCTTACAATATTAAATAAAGGCGACGTGCCGCTCTTTTTAAATCTTGTGAGAGTTGAAATTCATTAATCATACGTATACACGCCATCTCGTATTATTCATTCGAATCTTCGGGAGATTGCTGCCAGTCCATGACGCGATATATAAAAGGATTCGTAGATGTATTCAAATTCGACTCTGTCTACTAATTTGTCTTATTATATAGCATCTACAGATTTAAGTTTTTTCTCATTTAAAATAATTCTTTATCATGTATAATTAATCAATTATAAAATAAGTTTACGTAGTTGTAGAAAAAAAAAAGTGATAATAAAAATCAAATAGTCTTATAATAAAATACAGTTTTTTAAAGTCTTTAATACTGCTTTTATTTGAATAAAAAAATAATTCTCACGGATTTGGCTTAATTTAAGAATAATACATCATAATAAATAGAAATAATTTATGCATTAAAAATATAAATGTTTAAAAAAAAATGCGCATATGATTTGAAACTTTTAAGCTATATTTCAATAAAACTAATATTAAACTTATTACAAGTTGAAAAGTACATTTTAAATTATGTATTAAATTTGTTACGCAATTATTATCGCAATTATTAGAATTATCGTATAATTTCATACATTTAATTCGGACAGGTGTGTATTTCAATTTAAATGTAAGTTAAATTCGTAGTAGCAGCAATCCAATGGAAAAGAAAAAGAAAGAAAACTTTGAAAAAGCAATCGTCAGCAGCATTTTGTAAGCTCAAAGTAATAATTCAAATATGGATTTTTCTAGTCGCGGAGATGAGTCGTAAAGCTCACGAAGAGCGACGCAGACGTATATATACACGCATACGCATACCTACATGCGAACATATATATGTGCAAGTTTTTTGTTCATTCTCTTCTCCTTTTTTTGTTATTATCGGGGCAAGGGTCCACACCCCTTTAGCTTTGAGTCGTCGGAGCCGCCGGTTGTGAAAGTGAAAAAGAAAGAGAGAGAGAAAGAAAGAGAGAGAGAGAGAGAGAGAGAGAGAGAGAGAGAGAGAGAGAGAGAAAGCTCGTACGTACACATTGCATAGGCTCGAGTGAGCGCGACGTTGAAGGACTCTCGATGACTCATCGCGTTGTTTCCAAAAAGAGAAGACGTGCTATGCGAGGGAGTAGAAGAGTCAGCGAGCGGAAGGCAAGTAAAGAGAAAGATAGAAAGAAAGCGCATGAGCGAGACGGAGGAAGACGCGAGGGCTGAGAAGGGTAAAAAGAGACGGAAAGAGAGAGAAGCGCAGGAGTGCGCACGGAAACTGTAAAAGAAGGTGAACAAAGGGTGCGAGTGGCGAAAGTAAAAAAAAGAAAAGAGCGAGGAAGAGAGTGAGAGAGAGAGAGAGAGAGAGTGTGTCTTCGAAAAAGGCCAAGTGGAGAAAGAGAGAGGGAAAGAGACAGACAGAGAAAAAGAGAGAGAGAAAGAGGAAGAGAGAGAGAGAGAGAGAGAGAGAGAATGAGAGAGCGCGAGCTAAAGGACGGAGAGAAGCCGAGCTTGGAGTGGAGAGTCGAGTGAAGTGGCTCTGGAAGGAAGGTATACGATTATATATAGGTATACACAGGGGCTCGGTGCCGTGTGCACAGACTTCTCTCTTTCTCTCATCTGACTCGAGCTCTAAAAATCGATAGTTACGAGCGCACGGGAAAAGGGTTAAAACCCCTCCATGCCCGAGAGAGAAAGAGCGCCGCGCGAGAAAGAAGACGAGAAGAGGAAGAGAGAGAGAGAGAGACATACACACAAGAGGCGCCGACGCCGCTGAGAACAGCAGCAGCAGCCGGGGCTGCAAGCCCATAGGACGCGAGCAAAAAACGCAAGAGTTACAGAGAGAGAGAAAGAGAGAGAGAGAGAGAGAGAGAGAGAGAGAGAGAGAGAGAGAGAATAACGTGGGGAGAGAAGAAAAAGATGGAACGAAGGAATAAAAAATAAAATATAAAAAAAGGCGAAAACGCGCGCGCGAACACACGCACAGCGAGAAGGTAACGCATGCGTTTACGTTTGTGTATGTGGGCACGCGCGTACGTGCACACGGTGTACTACGCTCACAACGTACGGGGTGTACGTCGCGGTGTATCCACCGAGAGAAACCAGATTTACATATCCCGTGGCCGTGGCTCGCTTGCTCGCCCGTAGCAGCCCTTGTTAGGTGAAAGTTGCTTCGTCTGCGAGGCTTCAGCAAGAGATATCTTCCTCTCTCCCTTTCTCCCTCTCGTTTCTCTCGCTTGCGTTCATTCTCTTGCGTTGGCTTTTGCCCCGCGCGTTCGCGCGCGCGCGTTTGCGAGTAAGATAAAAAGAGACAGAGATGAGCGAGTGAGAGAGAGATTGTTGATCGTTAGCGCACTCGATCCGCTTCTGGCTCAAATTTTACGTACGGCCGTCGTGTACACGCGCGAGCAAACAACTTTTTCGCCCTCCTGGCCTCGGACGCGCGCACGAGCGAGCGAGCGAGCGAGCGAGCGAAAGCCCGCGTGCAAATGGTATTAGGTGTAGCTTGTTAGAGGTGAGCTCGCCAAGCGCTTGTGCTATCTTTCTCTCTCTCTCTCTCTCGTTCTCTCCTCCAACCTGGCTGGCTTTCTGGCTTCGGGTAATTTTTCGAGGATAACTTTCACTAGTTTCTAGAAGCGAGCTCCGCGACCTGTTACTTCATTTGAGAGTTATACTCCTATTGTTTTTTTTTTTACTTTTTTTTTTCGGGTTTGAATTATTTTGGCTTGGAGCATAATACTTTGTAAATGATTTGGTTGGCATAATGAGTTATCATTCACGTTTACTGTGAATATTTTTTTGAATACCACATCTTATATACGAAAAATAAGATTAAAGGATAATTTAATTAATTCGCACATTGAATTTAGATTTTAATTCGGAATTTATATAAATAATGGCATTAAACGTATTGCCAATACGTTTAGCTTTTATAATTAATTATGTGTACGTTTAGCTTTTATAATTAATTAAAATAGTAATAGTACTTGAGTCATAAGTTTGGCTACACGATGAAAATTTTCAACAAAATTTAGAATAAAAGCATACTAAAATTGGTGATGATATCGCATTAACTAGAATAACATACGTCAAAACTTACAATGGATTAAATAAAAGTATTATTGAATTAGTAAACTCTTCCAATGGTGCATAGTAATTGTTATTATTTTTTGAATATAAATAAAATATCTACTATGATAAACGACTGAAAATTTTTGTTTAGCTAAAGATTTTTAATATAGTATCATAGTAAAATCGATTGCAAATAAATATACACACAAGTATAATGCTTAATTTTACAATATCCCATGATAAATTTTAATATATCTTAATTATAGAATTTCTTATACTTAGTCGGTACACAGACTCTCATTATATATTTTAAATACTCCCTTTTTATTTCATACATATATTTTAGCTATCGGTTGCAAACATAAATATATACACAAATTAATTAAATCTATCTTTAAATATTTATTCGCCCATTCGTGGAGTTTACAGCCAGCGTCGGTTTTTAAACGATTCTCAGAATTTTTTTCGGCCGCGTTTCCAAGAATTCACGCGACATTCGCCGCGTCTAAGCAAAATATCCGCACCTTAACGCGTTCTGTTTTTTAATTTTCATGAATGAATACTATTTTTATTTACTGCTTCTTTTTTGATTAATTATAAACTTATTAATTTACTAATTTCATAATGTAATTTTCAATCGCTTGCATATATAATAGGATTCAAAATCCTTAAATATATAATATTATAAAAAATTATAAGAGAATATAAAATATTTAATGATAAAAACCCTTTATTTGAGAGTCTATTTTATTTTTTCAAGATGGTAAAACAAAAAAATTTCACGATTGGCCTTGGACTTTATTGATTTTTTTTTCTGCCTTACATACATATATATATATTTTTCATTATTAAAAAGTTTTACTAGGCTACATTATACTGTTTGTGATAGTATTCTAATTCTTTTTATTTTTCTGTACATGTTAGTTTTGTAGTGTTTTAAGAATCACTCTTAATACGAATGATCATATGCCATTGCAGAATTCGAGGATGAACAAGTATATGTAGCCAATAATATGTACAATAGTAAAAAGTAATAAAAATCCTATTTAGAGAAAAATTAAACAAGCAATAAAGTTAATATTTTACAAGCGAATTAACTTTTTGGAATAAATTAAAATTATTGAATCAATGATAAAATACAAAATTACACGCTTCAAAATTAGTAATGGTTATATTTTATATATTGTTGATGAATCATCTATTTTAGTTCAACACACATGTATAGTTTAAAGGCTGGTAATAATATGTTTTCAATATACAGCATATTTTAGTGTTGACAAGAAACGTGCAATATTGAATTTCGTACAACATAACGAATAAAAATATTATCAATTAATTAAAATTAATCAATTTGAGACTTGAAAAAAGTAGACATATATCGATGTAACAATAGCTTATTCTCTTATAATAGCTCGTATTGTAACATTACATAGATCTTTTAGAAGATTCAAAAATTTTAAATTCATTACACCTGTATTATAAAAAAAAAAAAAATAAATAAATAGAAAAAATAAAAAAACAAAAAAAAAAAAACAAAAAAAAAAACGAATTTAAATAAAAAGCGAAAAAAAAAATTTCATCCGAAAAATTTTCAATTTATGCAGAAAATATTCCGAGGATGCTCGAAAGAAGAGTAAAGCCTCCCGTTATATAAGAATCGCGCAACAATAACATAGCTAGGATGAAAAGAAGAGAGAAAAAGTTGACGGGAGCTCCAGCCGCTACATTCCCGTCAAAGTTTGTCGTACGCTTTGCCTCGGACGACTCCGCGCGAAATTGGGAAATAATAAATTGCCAAACTGCTTTAAAGAAATTATGAAGAGTAAGAAGGAAGAAAAAGGGAGAGAGAGAGAGAGAGAGAGGAAATTTGACGTAAAATACACGGAGGCCGTTGCGTTGATTAATTTCCTTAAAAAGTTAACGCGGCCGACGAGGTGGAAAATCTACCTTGTCTTTTCTCGGTTTACTCGGGGCAAAAAATTTCCCCGCGCTTAAAAACTCGGTTGCGCGCGTTGGCGCGCGAAACGACGTATACATTTTCCTCATTGGCCGCCGCGTATCATTTATTATTAGAGCTCGCAGTAATAGTACAAGCAAGCGGCTAGCTAGCCCGAGAGAATACATTTTTACCACGCGAGTTTTATCGCAGCCACAACTTTATATGTTTGTGACGAGTTCCGAATCTGTCTGTCTCTCTCCCTCTCTATCTCGCTCAACAACCTAGCGTGTTAGAGCGAAAGTAAGAGACGGAGAGAGAGAGACGTAGCTTGCGAGTCTTATGTAAAGTTAACGAGACGCGGGGCAAACTTTCGCATGAATACGAGAGCGGGCGCGCGCATATAGCCTCGGAGCTCCGTGCGCCCGGCTCGAGACGCCATTTATATTTAAGGCGAAAGCTGCGTGTCGGGGTCTAGATTGGATGGTTATGCCATTAATGCATGTTTGCCGTAACCGAGAGAAAAAGAGAGAAGGAGAGAGAAAGTAGTCGCCCATCGTCGTTGGATGGCTCTGTTGCTGCGCCAGCCATGTAGCTGCCCTGTTTACTCTCTCTCTCTCTTTCTCTCTCTATCTCTCTTTACCCTTATCATCTCGTTGCTCGGTATGTTGCCGACCCTCGATGTCACATACGCGCCGCGCGTGTGGACCGCTGCAGCTTGCTTTTGGGTTAACGTGAATGGGCGCTGTTTGCGATCGTTTTCGAGTTGAAGTGTACACTACTTCTCGTCGTACTAAATGCGCGATCATTTTGTTAATTTTGTTTTCCTTCGTTATGGCTACCCTTTTCTTTCACGCGAAGTGAACAATTTTTTAAAATTATTAGTTAAATTTAATAAGAAATAAATTCTTTGCTTAGATTGTTTTTTTTTATCTTTTATTTATATTTTAAGCATGAATACACGTAACTCTTTAATTGAAATTTTTTTTATTTTTTCATTTTATATTGCGATAATAGTATATTTGCGGAATTATTTACAACTATGTCAATGAAATAGGTTTTTTTTTTTTTTTTTTGTTCTTGAAACAAAATATGTTGAAAATTTTCCTAGTGAAAATCATTAAAAACAAACGATCAAAACTACGCTCTTCCGACAAATAAAAAAGTTAAGACGTTTTTATTGCTTGGTACCCTGTAAAATTCTACAACCTGAATGCAGCCAATTACCAAAACTAAACTTTAAACAAACTCGACGTCCGCCCCGTCCGAGCAAAAGCCAAATTATTTTCAAACGAAACTCGAAACAATCACCCGTAAAGTAAAAAGCTTCCCTTACCGTATATACAGTCCTACGCACACACACGCGTACATATATGCAAAGGAGTACGCACGCACACGCGACAATACAAAACTAGACAGACAAAAAGAAAGAACGAGAAAGAGAAAGAGAGAGATAGAGAGAGAGAGAGAGAGAGAAGGTAACTCGCTAAGAGAGAAAGAGGGTGCAAAGCCATGAAAGAGAAAGGGTAGTAACGGCAGAGCTCTCGTATTGACGCCCACGTGGGCGCATGCGCGCATCTCTCGCGACTCTTCGCCCCGCGTTCGCGCGCGCGTCGGTAAAGAGATGCTCGTATATGTGCGCGCCTATGTGTGCGCGTGTATGTATAAGCAAAGTGTACGAGTACGAGCTCACGTGTACGAGTCGGAAAAATACGCCGCCTACTTCTCCGTGGAGATACAGACGTACCTACACAAACTCGCGTCTTTCTTTTCAACGTGCGCGCACACATACTCCTACATGTATACATATACATTGACGACGCGTGCAAACTTTTTCTCGACCCGTTTAAGCTTTCTCATCTCTTCCCTGCGATATTTTTCATTTCTATCTCGCGCTTTCTTTCCTTATACATGTATATATGCATGTCGAGTAAAAGAAAGAGAGAGAAAGAGAGAACGAGATAGGGGGAGAGAGTGTAGAAGAAGTGGGCTGCCCCCGCGGGTAAAATGCCTTCGGACTGCTCGAGAAGAGAACAAGACGACGAGGAGAACGTGGAGTGAGATTGCTTTCGCATTTGCTATTATGTTCCGCCTTTTCTTCTTTCCTCTTTATCTCCCTGTTATTCGCGAATGATATATTTTCCGGCGAGGTGATTCTCGCGTGCGCTTTATTTATCCGAAAAGCTCGCGGCTAGCTCGTGTTTATGGCATTATAAAGAATTTTTTTTTCGCCGACTCATCGACGAGCTCAACTCGTCCTCTTGAAGATAGTAATCGACTCTTGGTGAGCTTTCGATGTTTCTTGTATGCTCGTTTATTACGTTATGGCTTTTATTGCTTAATTAATTATATACGTACGCGTGCGTGAATTATATTAACGTCTGTAATAACGTATTGGAAAAATGCGTACAAGAAATCGAAGGTGTAAAAAAGTCGCTAGTATTGTTACTTTATAAAAGAAGGGTTCAACGAAGGGATCTCAAAGGATTCCAAATTCTCGCTTAAAAATGGGACCTGTATTTATTTTATGCCTGTGGCTAACTTATAGTAGCGTTTACTTTGAAATCACTTTCACCTTTTATTTTGTTACAAAATTTATTTACATATTTATTGTATTGTAAATTAAAATTGTTTTTATTACTTAATACTACGAGAAATAAATTTTCATCAAAGTTACGAAAATATGTATATAGCGGAAAATATAAATATTGTTAAAAAAAAAGTTTAACAGAATTAATGATTATATATAAAAAAATAATATTTCAGTTAAAAGTATAATTTAAAAATTATTAAAAACCATACGGAAAATGATAATATTAAAAATTCATTATTTTAATTTACTTTTTGATAAAGATTAAAATAAAAATACAGAAACCTGTATCCGCTTACAGTATACTAAAAATGATGGGACGAACTCTAATCCTCTTAATACTTTGTAAAGCAGATATAATTGAAAAGGTATAAGCAGTAAATTTAAATATTGCAAAATCTTTTTGCGTTACAATTTGCAGAATTAAAATATTTTGAAATTGCGTTCGCATTATTTTATTTTTAATAAAGGTTAATTAATTAAAAAAAAAATTAATTAATCGGTGAAAAAGAACATTTACTTTTTTTTAATAATAATAAATAAAATATTTAACAATTAATTTACATTAAAGAAAAATTTTACGATTACGAATAATGGCGGGACTATACCGAAGGAGTTTTTTTGATATTAAATCAACATCATTAATAAACCAAATGCAATCCTCATCTCCCTAACGACTCGTATTTTCGATTCTAAGCTATCTCGGAACGAGCTTTTATTTCCGCTCAAACAAACCCTTTTTTTCTCTTTCTCTCTCTTATACCGAGTGGTATGCATAACGAAATAACGAGAGAGGGAAAGAGAGAGAGAGAGAGAGAAAGAGAGAAAGAGAGAAAAGTTGAGGCGGCGCTCGGGAAACCCTTTTCATTAATGCGATTCTTCTTTTCTTCTTCCTCTCTCTCCGTCACGAAAAATCAAAGACAGATGCGACTCGTGTTTTATCTGCCTATCGCGGTTAAAGTTCAGCACGAGCGCATATAAAAATAAAGAAGCGAAGCAAAAAAATAAAAAGGAAGAATAAAAAATATAAGGGAAAAGAAGACGAAAGGGTTGAAGCGCCAAAGGCTTTCTCTCTTTCTCCGGCTTCGAGGGATAGGGTGATGAGGGAAAGAGTTTACGCTGCTGGGAGAAGGGAGAAGAGGTGGGGGAGGGGGGAAGTAAAACCGCTGTCCCGCGGCATTGATCTGCTCCTTCGTACTGTGGGCTCGTGTGCGCATCTACGTGTACGAGTGCGCGTCGGTTTTTCTTAGAAACACCCTCTAGTTCTTCCTCTCTCTCTTTCTCTCTCTCTCTCTCTCTCTCCCCCTCTCTTCTCGTACCTTTTTCTTTCTTTTTTTTAATTTTTTTTTTTCTTATTTTCTACTTTCTTTTTTACAAGCCAGAAATATCCACCTTAGCCAGCAGCACCTTTAACTTTTATCCCCTTTCTCGGCATCGTCTCTCGTCCGTACGCGAGAGCGTGTGCCTTACAGCCTTCTTTTCATCGTCATCCCTCTCTCGAAAAGTTCCTTTCTTCCTTCACGCTTGGTCCCTACTCAGGGCTTATGGCTTATCCTGTTCGCTCTCTCACTCTCTCTCTCTCTCTCTGTCTCTCTTTCTCTCAATCTTTCTCCCGTTTGCTCCGCTTTCTTCGGGGCGCTTTCTACGGTGATGAGATCTTTTTTTTTTTAAGCCCGTGAAGAAACGCAAGGGAGAAGGAGGAGAAGAGAAATGGACGAAGAGAGCTTGGACTTTAGCGTCAAACGAGAAATCGACGATTTACCCTTGCGCGAACGATTAGAATTAACAATTCCATAAGAGAGATGGATCGCTGAAGAGAGAAAGAGAATAAGATAGAGCGGAGAATAAAGGAAAGAAGTCGAGAGGTAGAAAGCCTCTTTATGCCTTAAACGATGATAAATCCCTGTGTTTTAGGCGCTCGGCCGAGGAGCAGTAAAAAGTTCAAAAAGTCGCCTAGCGACGGTGAAATATCGCTCGTTCGTCGCTGACGACGCAGCGACGTGTCAGCTTCTCTCTCTCTCTCTCTCTCTCTCTTTCTCTCTTTTACTCTTTTACTTATCTTCCCTTCTGCTCGCTTTTGACCGCGCGTGCACCTTTTCAATCTCCCTGGTCGGTGTGAGCACCTTCTTTCGAAACTCATGCGCGCCTTCTTATTTTTCTTTTTTCACTCCTCTCGGCTTTCTCCTCTCCTCGCTTACCTCCCCCTCCTTCCTTTCCTACTTTTTTTTCTCGCAATTCCTTTTTGCGATATTTCCGAGGTATAAAATTGCCGCGGGCGTAATTCTATACCTCTAAATCTGATTTATCTCATGATCGCGAGAGCAGGAAATTCGAGGAAGTGCATTTTGTAAATTTTTGTTTAAACCTTGGGAATTATAAATTCTCTTCCCGCTGTACTGTTAAGCTTGAATATGAAAAATTCTTTGCTTTCCTGTACTATATAATGAGAATTTTTGCGGCCGCGAAACTATTCGAGTAATATATGGGCCGAAGGCGTAGAGAAAAGATTTTGCATTTTATTAAACTGGGCATTTTATATTTTTAGTTATATTAAATACCTTTTCGTCTTTGAGCAATAATAAAAAAGTAAACTCACAATATTTCAAAGTAACTGGTCGTTGTAAAAACATTTTGTCAGCCAAGAGTTTATCTTAATTTTTCTGTAAAATAATAACGGTCAAATAAAAATTTATTTTTAATAAAATTTTAAATTTAATTTATCATAATCATTTATGTTTGAATTAAAGATTTTCGTTCTTAAAGTAAATTTAATGTTGTTATATAATATAAAGAAAATTATTCTGTAATATTTTAAATATTTATTTGATACTCATATATAGATAACATTAAAAACATTATTAAATATTTATTTATATACCAATGCTACAATTTCGTCAATAAACGTTTGAAAAATTACTCGATTAAATAAATCCCTTCGAATTTCCTAATCAAAAGCCAAGGTTCTTGGAAAATGAGTAATTTCGACTTATCGGTATAACGCGGCGCAGTCGCAACGATCGCATCCCGAGGGCTCGAGGTGAGTACCAACTTGATCGATGCGAGTGACGCAAGTCTATAATAGCAATTCTCGTTCTCTCACGGTAAGGTGTGCATACGCATTCACACACGCACAAAGGAGTTGGCGCAAGCCGGGTCAGCGGGAGGTCCCCAAGAGATAGAGGAGAGAGAGAGAGAGAGAGAACGTCGCACTCCGGCTTTACGAGCCACCGTGCGTTTTCCCTCTTTGCTCGCTTTCTCTTTCCTTCGTTTGTTTCGCAAATTGCGCGGCGAGTAATCACCGAGGAGATGCGCGTTGCTTTATATATGTAGGACGACGCGTCGCTAGGTATACCGCCGACGCGGGAAAATTTATCTGCCCGTGCTCGCTCGCTCGCGCGCACCTATACCTTCTGGCTGTCTTCTCTCTTCTTTTTCGCGCGTTCCCCGAGAGCGTTGATACAACGATGATGCATGTTCCTCGGCTTATGCGTTCACCTCGAATCGAGATGCCGGCTGAATGCATGGGAAGAAGCAAAAGAGAGAGTGAGAGAGAGAGAGAGAGAGAGAACAACCACGCCTCTCTTTCACCTGTCGCGGCCGAAGGCGCCGCTGCCATGACTCTTGTGTGCGTTGAGACTCGCCGAGAGAAAGAACGAGAGAGCGAAAGAGAGAGAGAGAGAGAAGCTGCTTCTCTTGCCAGAAAAGAAAGGACGACGCCAGCGATGAGCGATGCACGGTCATTTTATGCCCTGCCGCTTCTCTTCTTTATCCCTTTCCCTTTTCTCGTGGAGTTGCTTTTTTTTTTATTTTTCGTTTTTGATCTTTTATTTTGGGAAGGCTCTGTCGATTATTTCTTTTTTTACATTTGCACTTGAGTGCTTTTATGAAACTTTTCTGCCGGGATATAATAAAAGAAGAGGAGAGAATTGTTTGTTAAGATTGAAATTAAGTTTTAATAAAAAACCCATTTGCTACTCAGATACCGATAACTGTGTTTTGGTTGTACATCGTTTTTTTTTTTTTTTTTTTTTTTCTTTTGCGATGAGTTTAAGTTTGAGGGGTTTTTTTTAAATTTTACGTCGTGTCAAATTTTTTTCATTCGAGTGAACCGAAAGTACTTTTATTTTAAAATTTCTTTTGAAATATTTGTAAAAAAATGAAATAATCTTTAAAATTATTAACGTCATCAAGTTATACGTAAATTTTTATAATTAAGATATACGATTGAATGTTTCTTAACTGTAAACAGTTACGTTTAGGAAAAAAATTGACGCAATGTAAACCAAGATTAATTTATTCTAAACAACCTTTAATACATTTCAAACGGTATTTCGATGTTCAAACGGTTGAAAGAGAGACCATCTCGTTCTTTAAGCCGGGATAGAAAACAAAACAGAATAGTACTTACACACACACACACACACATAGCTTGCAAAGCATTAACCGAAAGATAATGTTTCAAAATTTTTGCAACGAGGATTTTTCGTGTCTCGGCCTTCGAAGCGCCGAGCAACGAGTCGAGAAGTGAGTAGTAGAAACGAAAATCGTGACTCACGATGACACCGCGAGCGCGTTGTTGTGCCGGCACGTCTGTTCGAACACTTTGAACGACAAATGGCGCAAGTCGCAACCTCCCGATGGCTGAAGGCACAACTAAATCTTGATCGGTATACATTCTGAGATTACCGTCGAACTTGTTATTAATGAACGCAAGATGCGGTGAGCCTATCGTAACTATTCATGTTGCGCTCCTATGTATTACATCTCTCGGGCTTTGATTCGACATCGGAAATCGGTGGAAAAAATTCTTTCGGTAAATAAAATTAACCGACGCGCGGAGTTATAACGGCTCGGATTCGAAGGCGTATGATGCGCAAAAATTGAATTCTCTATCTTTGCGCGCTTACAACTACGGCTGCACGCTGATTGATTACCCTGGTAGCGGTGTACCTTACGTGTGTAAGCTTGTCAAAAGTCGTATACCATCGAAGATAATGAAACTTAACGTATTACATGCGGTAACATATCATTTTTCTTATATCGGACTCTCTATGATTTTTTACTTTGTTAACCATTTCCTTTTCCTTTATTTTTCTTTTTGTTGTACATGAAGAAACGATGCGAGAAAGATAAATTTATTAGATTTTGATACGGGATGAAAATTAAATGTTGTATTTTATCGGATGAAAAACGATTACACGAGTATAATTTTCTAATGCATAATAGGCACACAATCTCATTTTCAATGCTAAGTTGCTTATACGACGCGTATTACGTTTCTATAGCGATAAATCATGATGATTTAGGGCGCAGGTGAGAGGCGTCTTATAAGCGCAACGATAAAAATGATAATATTTTTCAGCCGAGTTTCTTTCAATTTGCCTGGCTAATTATTTAAACGATGCGCTATACTCAAACGCATTGTAATTGGTTTTCTAAATTGCAATTTTGGTAATAAATAACGTTAAAAGTCATTGCGCGATTTGTTCCAATAGCGTTTTCAATTAGGCCTCGCATGTAAAAACCCTATCCATTATATCTCGGTTTAGCCTAAGGATACTCTAAACATATCTCCGATAACAAAAATGAAGGATGCGAAAAATATTTGAAACAATGAATTCCATTCGGTGAAAGCCAATGCGATGTACCGTTAGATTATTGTTTAATATCGTTAATCGCATAAGTTTGCAAAGATTGCCTATCTAAAATATTTACAGTAAAAATCTCATTTGGTTGGGAGCTGAGATTGAAAAAAAATTTTTAAATTATTATCGCGATATTTTATTGCGAAAAGTAAATGCGTATAATTTTTAGTATACGGTAATTGATTTAAATTTCTGGTAAAACGAGAAACTATCGCATAAATTATAAGCATTTGCGAGATTTCACATGTATGCTGTTGTGGTTTAACGTTAATTTACTTATAATTTGTATATGTATGTATATTTGTTCAGAGTATATAACACCAAAGTCGATAGTATAACTCAAGTTATTTATAACAGTTAAGCGCTAATCTTAAGCTGTTACGTGTACAAGCTTTTACCTCATTAGTTATAAATTAGTTACACCACTTACGTACAAATAAGTCGAGGAATTTATAGCCTTCTATTCAAGCTCGATTCATAGCTCTGATCCAAGAAATACCTCTTAACCGACTCCTCGTACGACTTGATCGAATGCGACTGAAAACTCCCCGTTTGGTATACATGCTAATTAAAAGTTTTCGCGTAAACTATAGGCTTATAGTGAAAATGTGATCGATACGAATAAGAAATTTTACGAACGCGCAGGTGAACGCGACATGTTAACCTCCCCTATGAAAAAAGGTTCGTTTCACCTCTTTTTCTCGAATATAATCGGACGCCTTTATAACGCGAGAATCGAATGAAGAGAAAGGGTAGAGGGGAGGTGAAGTCGGGTGGGGGCAAAGATCAATGATCCGTAATTTCATTCGATCCTCCCTCGGAACTCGTTGCCGCGCGCGATGCGTCGCTTTCGCCGGGGTAAATAGTGGAAGAGTCATTTATCCCCGCTGGTTCTTTCTCTCTTTTCACGCACGTATATACACGTGTATGTATATACGCTGGACGCGAGGAGCTGCAGCGCATCGGCGGGCCCCGAGGGGATCGCTGCTCGTAGATCAAAAAGCCGCACGGCAAGCCTTAAATCACGTAATTACCGGCAATATTTACCCGTAACGCCTTCGGCTCGTTTTCCCTCTCCCTCTTTCTCTCTTTCTCTCTCTCTCTCTCTCTCTCTCTCTCTCTCTCTCTCTATCTCCCTTACTCGCTCGCTCGCAGCTCTTTCTTCGAGCGAGTGGCAATCTGTAGGTTGGCTTGAACTTTGACATTTGGGTGTGGCAGCTACGTCGGATAACGTTCGCCGTATTTAGTGTGTGTGCGTGTATGTGTGTGTACAAGGGCCGTAAACTCGAGTTCGAGACCAGGAAGTCCACCGCAGACGGAGAACTTGCCGCGCTTTCGCGAAGGGGGTTAACGTTAACGTATACGAGAAAGCCGTTCATTGTAGGAAATCCACGAGCGATCGTTTCTCGACTATTGAATTTACGACGTTTACGCGAGTTTCTGCCAGCGCGAGGCCAGCCGTTCCTTTAACTTAGGAGCCTCTCTATCGCGGCCCGATACTCTCGAGTGCAAACATTTTTCGCTACGCGATAGTCGAGCTCTTTTACTTAGGGTAAATTAAAGCTTTGCAATGTTTCTGTTCTGCGATATAAATAATTATTCGTTAGAAAAACGTTTTCGTTTGCAAAATAACTTTATCTGCGATTGGTTAATTGATGAAAAAAAAAATTTTTAAATTTATCCTCTTGATAAGAATTTATCTTATTTGATTTTCAATTAAATTTACTAAAACAATTTGCTAGAATAACAAGATAACAAACTGTGTTATTATAGAGTAAAATTTTGTAAACTATTATAAAACTTTTTTATTTCTATTTCAATAAAATAATTATTTATAAAGATTAAAACTTTATAATATTGGGCATACTTGGTAAAGTTAAATTGATTCAATCATTTACGTGTTATTGGTTCGCTAAATCAATCTTTTTTAACCACTTCATGTGAGTATCTTTTATCTAAGCATAAATAATCAATGAATTAAACAGAACGAATTACATTTTAAACCATCTTAAGTTCCTTTTAAAACCAACTACATCTGTTCACGACACAATCTCACTTCCCGTTAAAAATCCCGCTCGAATTAATTCGAAACAGAAGCTAAACAATAAGACGCGTAACGCGTATTCGAAAATACTTTTCCACGGTTTAATCGTACTCGTAATTATTTAGTCGGTAGTTCTTCGGTGAAGTACCGGAGACCGGTTAGGAAAATGCGTGTTTAGTAAAGTGAGAATTATCCGCGAGTGTGTGTGTGTGTGTGTGTGGGTGTGTATATATATATACGCGTTAGCTTGTGCTCGAGAAGCCCGGCGAAAGACTGTGGAAAGATGAGTACACGAAGATTCCATTAAGGGTAACTGGCGGTAATGAATGGAAGACGACGCTCAAACCCCTGTTCAATTTTTCTTCTCTCTTCATCTTGTGCGCCGGCCTGACTCCTCTTTCTCATTTTCCAAGGCGTGGTCGTTCGCTCTCTTTTCTCTCTCTCTCTCTCTCTCTCTTTTTTTCTCTCTTTTTCATTCTTACTTTCTTTCTCTGTCGGTGAGCACGTCGGGAGAAGAAACGGGCGACGGGCCGAGCAATTTCTTTTCCGCGTAAAAACACTCTCGTTTAACTTTCTTCACTCATTATTCCGCGGCGTCGGAGCCGCCGTGACCTAGCTCGACCTGACCCCCAAAGGCTTTCTTTAATAACTCGAACGAGCAGAGAAAAGAAGTCCGCCGCGGATAAAAGAGAGAGAGAGAAAAAGAAAGGAAGAAAGAAGAAGAGGGTGGAAATAAAGTAAGAGAGAGAGAGAGAGAGGAAGAAAGCGAGTCTGGAAGGAGGACCGAGGAAAGTAAAAGGAGGAGGGAATATAGCCGACGCCAAGGGCAATCCTTGGATGCTAATTTGTAACTGGGCTACTTCTGAAACAGCGGTTCTCCTTCTTTACGGAAAGCTTGCCGCGCGAACTTTGCGGAAGTTAAAAGTAAGAGTCGAGCTCGCGGAACAAGAATGTTACCGCTTAATCTCTTCACTGCTAAATCATTGTCTCTGGAGATTCGTTTTTTTTTTTTTTTTTTTTTTTTTTTTTTTTTAATTTTTCGAGGTCTAGTTTGATTCGTAAATGTCAATATCAATGTCAATTTGAATATTTTTATATTGGTTTTCGCTTTATACTTTCTATCAATAAAAGTATAATTAAGTTACATAGTGCTTATTTATATAGTGAATTTTAATAACGATTTCGATGTATTAATTTCGCTTCAAAAATTTTAAACAAAGTTTCAACAATTCAATGTAATTGTTTACAAATAAAAAATTTTGCATTTATAGAGATGAATTTGAACAAATTTTAGCAAATATTTTAATAAACGACTTTGAATTACAAAAATTTATTAAAAAATCAATTAAATTATTAAACAATTTAAACTCAAAAACCAAATAATTGCGTCTGTCGCGTAATTGCACAAATAAACGAATAAATCGGTAAATTGATAGAGAAGTAGAAAGAGAAAGAGCAAGAGAAAGAGAGAGATGGAGCAAGAATGAGAAAAGAGAGAGAAAGAGAGAGTCGACGGAGGAAATGGAAGTTTAAATAAATGGAGGTTAAGTCGGTGAATGAGCACCTTGAAGGATTCTCGCGCTCGCGCGCTATGGCTCTCTCTCTCTCTCTCTCTCTCACTCTCTCTTTCTCTCTTTTGCCTCGTTCACTGGCGGGGTGGTTCTCCTTGCATCGGCAATTAGCCCCGTCCCTCGAACACCCTTCGTTCTATCTTACCCATTATAGCCGCGCTCGCTTGCTCTTGCCGACGAGCAACCCCGTCCTTGGCATTTAATTACCTTACCGACCCCAGGCCATCGTCCTCCCGGGGCCAAGGTCACGGATTCATTCAACCCTCGTCTCTCTCTCTCTCTCTCTCTCTCTCTCTCCTTCTTTCTCTTTGCTCGTTTCTCCACGATGCGATGAGAAAGAGAGTGAGAGAAACGACGGCACACTGACCGAATTCATTTCTCGATTGGCACAATTTTTACCCTTCGAGAGCGACACGCGCGCCCGGCTTTTCTCCTCTTGATTTCTCATTACCGGTTTCTTCTTCTTCTTCTTCTTCTCATTCTTTCTTTATTTCTTTGGAATTTGAGGGGAACTAAGTATTGCTTCCTTTATGGATTTTATTGCTTTCTTTTATTGTTTTTGTTTCTCTTTTTAAATTACTTCAGTATCTTTGATTGACTTATACATTTAAAGTCGATAATACCGGTTTGTAGTTAAAGTCGATATTAAATTTCGTATTAAAATTATCACGAATGAAATTGATATCTGTTTATTTTAAATGGCGATTACAATTAAATCGATCGCTTTTAGTAATCTTTATTACAGCTGAACATTAGTTCATTTTTTATCAAGCATAATGTAAATGTAATTTTTTAATCACATATTATTTTATCATATATATTATTAATACTAAAGTCATAATTGAAATCAAACTTTATTTAATAATGAAAAAATGAATTTAATCATTTTCTACTAAAAATACATTTATTAAAATTGGATACTTAATTGTGAAAAACCCTTCGAGTTCAAACCTCGTACTTTAGATATCGAACATGCATGAAAGATCAGAAATGAGAGGACAAAGATGAAGCCCGGGAAGTTTGCGTGTCGAACTGTAATAAACTATAAATCATCGCGAGATCTTGCGGATCTTTAACCGGCGTCACGATAGAGAATGCTTTATCTACCCTTGCTGTCCTTACGCTTGGCTATTATTATCCCCGTATACATATTTCATTCGAATATACACCGTTAACATCCGTAAGCACTAGATCGAAATATTCCTTGAAATATATGAAAGTGACTACGTCATTCGAATACGCATACGTATAAAAAAAAAAAAAAAAGAAACGAAAAAAAAAATAATAAATAAATAAGCTAATAGAAAGAAAAATTCGTCGTTTGCATTAATATATATATATATATATATATATATATATATATATATACATGTATATACGCAATATACACGAGGTTCTTTCTCCTTCCACCTACGTGCCAAAGTAATCCATTGGATCTCGAATCTTACCACGTCGCCGCGTCGGTGAATTTAGTATCGCTCGCTGCACGCTCTTGTACATGCTTGATGTAACGTTTTGATTACGTTATGATCTCGAAAAAAATATCGTTACGTTATTCAAGAATAGCGTTTATTATAAGATATCCGCTTATGGTGTTGTTGTGCTCGTTTAATATCGCTTTCATTAGCTCGAAATATGCACATTTTACGTTTTATATAAGCTTTGTGTTATATTGTTGCATTTCTAATCTGCAAATCGTGCCGTTATTAAGATTATTTAATTTTTGAAGTTTCCTTCGATATTTTAATTGGTTTTTGTGCGTCTTTTCTTTTCTTCATAAATTTTAAGCCAAGAATTGCTTCGTAAGTTGTACTTTATTACCGCACATTACGTGTAGTTCAATTCAATAGCAGATTTTTTAACGGTAGTAAGACTTTTACAATGTTGAGATAATAATTTTGTCAAATAAACGTGAGTTATGCCGCCTGCTTTATAACGATACTAAATATTCATATTTCTTAAAGTAATACACAAGAAAATCGTTTTCTTATTTTTTAACGCGTTCCAGCTAATGCCCGCGTCGGTCGCGAGCGCGACGATAAATAGCCAGCTAGCGTGCGTGAACCCATACGTCGAGGTAAGCGGCCATTTTTCCGAACGAACAAGGAGAGTAAGAAAGCTCGCTCGCTTGCGCATGGGAGAGAAAGAGGCACACGGTGGATGTAATACGCATGAGTCGCGCGTGGCATTGGTAGGAAAAAAGAAGCCGCCCGCGCGTCTTGGAGAAAAAAAAGAAAAGGGCTCGAGAGTAAGGAATTCCATATATCTATATGAAAGCGTACGTGGCCGCGCATTCGTCGTCGCCCGTTCGCAGGAGGGCGGACGAAGGCACCGTTGGATCGAAAGAAGGCGCGCATACGTTGACTTGGCTAACACGCACATACATAGACACACATACACACAAACACGCACACATACACACACACACATAAAAACGTGCAAGGAGAAGCGTAGGTGGAGAAGAAGGAAGGATGTGCTCTGCTGCTTTATCTATCTCCCCCTCGACCCGCGGCGTATCT
>OX465097.1:21034566-21057066 GCA_949987625.1 Chalcis sispes | reverse complement strand
CAGATGGTTATTTAATCAAAACTCAATGAACCGAAATATACATACATATTCATTCGAAAAAACGTATCATCTCGACTTTTTATCGTAGAAATTAGTTTTCAACGACCAATAATTTTATGACCCCTTACGATTATATCATCGAAAAAAAATTAGTACACGCACACTTAAGATGAATGTCGACAACGAGGTAGCCAGAGAGAGAGAGAGAGAGAGAGAGAGAGAGAGAGAGAGAGAGAGGGAGAGCGCCTTCTCTCGTTCAGGAATATTTAACATAAAATTGAATTTGCTCATAACGAGGAATGATCGCAGCTATCCGAAGATAAAGAGAAAAAGAAGCGCGGGAGCTAGCGAGTGAAACAGGGGATAAAAAATGCCGGGGTTGAAAAGCAGAGCAAAAGTAAGAGAAAGAGAGAAAAGAAAAGGCAGAAGCTCGTCCTTCCATCGCTGCTTAAAAATTATTGTCTAAGGGAGAAAAAAGTGGGTGGAGGAGGCGAAAGAAATGGGAGGAGACGAGGAGGAGGGAGGACGGCAGATTTTTACGCGTCATTACGCGAGGATCGAGTCATGAAAATCGACGAGTCGAGAGCGTCGATTATTCAAACGTAATGGCTAACAAGATTCCCGCCAATCATCGTTCGTAATGACCCCAACGACGTCGAATGAAAAAAAAAAAAAAAAAAAAAAAAGGAATAGATGAAGGAAAGCAGGAAGGTAAAAGTTAGGAAAGCCGCCTCTTCGGAGGAAAATTTTTCGAGGTCTGACTATATATCTCTTTTTCAACGCAAAACCGATGAAATTCAGTTGGCCCCTTTCGCCGGCGGGCCAAGATGAAAATCCGAGCTCTCGATAAAATCCTTTTGAAACTTCATTTTGTTCAACCTCGCTTCTCTCCATCTCTTCTCCTCCTCCTCTCGTCCTCTCTCGTTGGCATTTCATCTTTGGAATTATCATATTTGTTGGAACTTGGGCCGACGTTCTCTCGAGATATCGCGACTCATGGAAAAGACGCGTATACGTGTGTATATATATAGTGGCTGGGCGTACGGTTATGGTTAACGTCGACGAATTACCAATCGCCTTTTTCCTTATTCGACACCCCGACGATAAGGTGCGGGATAAAGGCGCGCTTGCGCGCGCGGAAAAATTGCTTCATCTTCGTCGTCGTTGAAAAGGGCATTTTCTTCTTGCGATCTACATATCCGACGCGAATCTCGTGCGCGCAAATAGAAGCGAGAGGAAGGTGGAAAAAGCCGAAGGTCCCTCCTCCGGGATGAGAGTCAAGGATAGAGAGTCGATAGGAAAACGTATAAAGGAGAAAGAAAGAAAACACGGGTATTGAAAATTCTATAGCGAAAAGTGAATTCACCAGAGAGAAAGAGAGGAACAGCGAACGAATCCGCATGGCTTTTCCACGTTTTTCCCCCTCCCCTCCGACCTCCTCCGCGTCTTTCGTAATTCCGTTGCGTTTTTCGTACCTCCTCTTCATTTCCTTCTATTCCTCGCGCCTCTTATTCACGTATATAGCGCGTCCGGAGCAATCGCAAATTTATTCTGCCCCGCGCGTCCGACCTCGCACTCGGAATTGCACTGCTTTACACTCGGTCGGGAATCAATAGACGGTGCGCCGGTAACTTTCTCTCTCCTTTTATGTCTCTTCATTGCTTCGATGTGTGTGTATGTATGTGTTTATATATATAAGTGCTATTTCTCTCTATACGTAAAGTTGTGTATTTTTTTCTTTTATTCCAGCAGCACCTCCGGCAACCCCGACTCTTTATTGCCTTCTCTTTCTCCGTCAGCCGCGAATTTTCTCTTCTTTCTTGTTCTATGTGACACGCAGAGTCGTGCCTTTTTTTTGCAATTTCCCTCGTTTTTTTCTTTTCTTTTTTCTTTCTTTTTTTTTTTTGTTTCTCTTTTTTTTGCGACATTTGAAGAAAGAGGAATGCTTATGATAGATGTACGTAAAGATTCTTCTTCGAAGCTGTAGCTTCAGACGTTGCTATGAAAGAAGAAATGTAAAATTAAACTGTGTTTAGTGTTTGGTATGTTGTTTGCTCAAATTCCTCAAATGCTTTTTAAAAGAATTTCAAATAACTTTTAGATGGAACGTCACGTTTATTTAAAAATGTTCGTTTAATAATATCGATAATTTTTATCGATGTGCGATGCAGAATTAAATAATATAATTTAAACTATTTACCTAATTATTTATTGAACTTCACGCTCGTACGATTTTTATAATATAATGTAATAATATTTTATAAATATTTATTTTCTGCATTGAATAATTTTTTATGACAACGATTATTAATGCATTCATTGTGTTATTTATTTTATAATTATATTCATAATCTTTAAATTTTAGTAATATTTAAAATATTTTATCCGGTGAACCTTTCTTTGCTCTATACATAATAAAATTTTTCACAATTTAAAAAACCTTTATTTTAATTTAATACTTATCTTTAATGTTAATGTTAAGATTTTGGCGCTAAAACTTTCACGTTTACAAATATAAATCTATAAATATAAGCACCAAAAAAATTAAATTAAAAAGTAAATGAATTATAAAATTCCTCCTTATTCGGGCTTATATTTTCATAATGAGTTTGAAAAATTGAAATCCATTATTACGTTGATAATTTTTATTAAAAGTTTATATATTATTTATTACTTACGCCAAGAAAATTTTTAATTTATTATTATCGTGGCATTATATACCGGAAAAAATTTTTTTTTCATGCAAAATTTATATGTTATTTTGTCAATCTGCAATTCCATTCCTTTAAATAATTCTTATTTTTTAAAATACAATAATCGCTGTTTTTCTCTATGCATATTACTTATTTAGATTTCTACCGGATGACCGTATATTTATAATCACAACTTGATAAAAATGATAAAAAACAATTTTATTTCTCAAAGTTTTTGAAATGAAAAAAATTTAATTTATGATCATGTGCCAAATGTTTTTACAAGTTAAATTTTATCTTTATAAAATGAAAACGAACGATATTAAAATTTTATAAATTTTACATAGAATAAATTTTACGTTAGAAAAAAATGATTAATATGAAAAACAAAATTGAGGCTTTCCTATCCAGCAAAACTGTTATGTATTAAAAAAGCCGAAGGAGGAGAAAATAAGAGAGAAATTCAAGTCACGTCGCGAGAGCGCCGAGAAAACGTCAAATATCAAATACGCATTTTAATAGATAAAGGTAAGATTATTCCGCGAAGCAGAAATTCCAGAAAGTCAGAAGACTTATTTCTCCTGGCGGGTGGGGGACGAAAAAAGAGGAGCGGAGAAAAATTCTCAATGTAAAGCTTGGCGAGGCTCTGCGGTATAGCCGCCTCGCCACCACCGGGAAAAGTCGAGCTCGGCAAAGCCAGCACCAGCACCGGCAGCGGCTCTCTCGCGAAGAGCTGGAGGAAAAAGAGAACGCGAGAGAGTGAGAGAAAGAGAGCGAGATGGAAGAGTGTCGTGGTTGATAGTATAGATGCGGCCGAAGCACTCACCGTATGCGCGTTCTCTATCTCTATCTCTCTCTCTCGCTCTCTCTCTCTCTCTCTCTCTCTCTCTCTCTCTATCTCTTTCGCTCTCTATTCGGTTTGAAGTGAGCGGATAGGCGAGTCAGTCGGAATCAAAGGAGTCAAAAGAGCTTTTTCCAAGCAGTACCTCCTCTAGCTCCCACTTTTTCTCTTTCTCACACACACTCTCTTTCTCTCTCTCTCTCTCTCTCTCTCTCTCTCTCTCTCAACTCTCCGCAGGGGCAGATTGAACTTCTTTTCGCCTCGGAGTTTTCCTATTACTCCGAATTTTCGCCCGACTCTTTTTCTCGCTAGGTGCGCTCTCTCTTTATTCTCTCCTCTTCCTCTGCGAGTGTATAACGCGAACGTGCATGAGCGTGCGGATACGTATGTAAAGTGCGAGTGCTCGCACACTACCTAGCCTTATCTGTCTCTCGTTTTTTTGTAACCTTTATGGTTATAAGGACACGAGAGAGGAGCAGCGAGGGAGTATGAGAGGGAGAAAGAGGGACGCGGGATTAGTAGTCGTCTGGCCTTGTGGATAAGAGAGTACAGAATAGACGCGAGAAAGCTTCTCTTAGCGGGAATTTCACTTAGAAACGCTTTTTGAGAAAAGGCAACAGAGTGTGAGAGAGAAAGATATAGAGAGGTGGTGCGGGAGGAGGAGGGTAGAAGGGAGGGATGGAGAACGATTTTCTGTGCGCTATACGAGTGAAAAGTGTCCGCCGACAATTGCACTACGCTTGTCAAAGTTTAATGGCTTCTTTTTCTGACTGAACTTTGCATTTCGGATTCCTTCTTTAAAAATCTTGGTAATAGCCTAGCTCGCTCGGATTTCATTTATTTCGCGCGAGCCTTTGTCGATGCGAGTACAAAAGTAATATCTGTTGTATTCTATGGAACATACTTGGAATCGTTTTTTAAGAAAATATAATTCAAAGAATTCGCAATATAATATTACTCGATTCGATATTTTATTTCATCTTTATTTTTCGTTCGTAAATAAAATTTTTTTCATCAAATAAATATCATTAAAATTATGTGAGTAGCATAAAACAAAACGGTAAGCTTCTAATAAATAAAACTTAAATTTAAAAAAAAAAAGGTAAATTAAAAATCCTTTTTCGCTAATTTTTGCAATAGTAAATTTCAATTGAACCAATATGTTTCGATTAATAAGAACTAAAAGATTTGATTGTCATCTTTGAGGATGATTTAATTTATTTTTCCGCTTATAAGTAAACATAATATTTATCCGGTTCGTTGGTAAATTATTCAATCATATAAAAAATTTCTTTTTCCAATAAAGAAAATGCATTAAAAAATATTCTTTTGCTTCTAATTCCAAAAGATTTCCTCAATTCTACTTTATGTTAAATTTTGCACAATACATTTATTACATTTTATCAATTCATAACGTTTTCGATCGTTTCTTTCATTTTTTTTTCCTCTCGAGAATTTCAATCCAAATATCTGAGACACATCGACGACTCATGCCGAAGTATTTTCCAGGGCTTTCACTCTCTCTGTCTGTCTCTCTTTCTCTCTCTCTCTCTCTTTCTCCTTCGATTCCGTGTTTTTATTTTTATCTCCCTCCCCTCCCACCCTTCTCCTTCCTCGACGACCTTATCTTTTGAAACTATTTTAAGAGCCCTCCCGGTGCATTTATTTCGCTCCTCCTGCTCGGATTATTATTCGTTCGCGTCCCCGTACCACGGGACAGGACACATATATATTTATTTTCTTTTTCCACATCGACTCGCCTATACTCTTTCCCACTCGCCTTAATGTCTGGCACTTTCGCGCCATTTCTCTTTATTTTTACTGCTCTCGCCTCCCGTGCTCTTTTCTCTCTCTCTCTCTCTCTCTCTCTCTATCTCGCTCTGGCTCTCTCGCTCCGCTTCCCCGAAAGAGCTAGTGCCCTAAGTAAAAATCAATAATTCCTTTATCGTACAAATTAACGTTAAACGTATTCCACCCTCGAAGGAACACGGGTAAGCGAACCTGCCTTCGTGTCTTCCCCGATATATAAAGTCTGTTCGCGCTCTCTGCGTAATGTCACAACTGCGAACTGTTACTTTCTTCATCCTTCATCTATATACACATATAAACATATATACAGGCAACTCGCGCGTGTATGTTTTGCGCGACGTTTTACACGCGCAGTTTTCTTCTCCTTCTCGCTTTTACTTATATATATATATATATATATATATAGTGCAGTTTTCTCCCTTTCTTGGTTGTTGCGCGACGTTGTCGAATTTTCAATTCGAGAACTCGAGCGCTTTGTGTGACGCTAAGACGACTTTGCCCCCCAGTCGCCGTTAAATTTCAAACTCCTTAACTAGGAGAAAAGTCAAAACTTTTAGTCGATGTGTGCTTACGTTGAACGTGCAACGAGTTTGTATGCTCCTGAAATTAAATGTTTTTATTATATGTCGTTTAAGTTTCATGTGTTGGCTCGAAAGAAATTTTATTTTGAAGTTCGATATTTATTTATTTTTTTTTGTTTTGTTTTTTATGAATAAATTTATGAATTTACCAAAACATATTAAAAATTTGTTTAATTGCTTAAAAATTTAATTTTTATGGTATCTATTTGGCAAATTTAAAAAAAAAATGCATTACAGTAAATCATAAAAAAAATCACATCGTTTAGCAATAATGCAAATGTAAATATCAATATAAAATGTAAATAAATCGTTTGCACAATAATACTATTAAAATAATTAGAATAAAAAATAATTGTCTTATATTTCAGTTTGAAATAAGATTTACAGATTGTAATTTTATTGTTTACATAATTCAATCGTTAATTTACTCATTAAATTTCTATAAATGCAGTGATTGAATCATAATAAGTTTTTAAAAGTCATTCATAAGTTATTGTATTATTCAATTTTCTATATCAATATCGTTACATTCATCGATTAAAATTTAAATGCTACCAATATAATCAACGTGATAGATAAAAAAAAAATGCAAATAAACAAATTTAAATTACTTTAAATTTTAATAATTTTTGTTTACTTTAAGTATTTAATAACAAAAATTTAATTATATTTTTATCTAATAGTAATCATGAGTATTAAAATTATTTACGTTAAAATAAATAATGAAGATAATAATAAGATATCATGTTAATAACAATAATAGTCTTCATAGAATAGATATTGTGATTGTAACAAGTGCTATTAATCAGTCATGTTGAAACAATTTTCTTTTACGGGTCTCGGCAATTGTTACGAGTCATTCCTGCAAAGGAGCGATAATCGCAAGCGCGCAAAGGAGTAAGCGCGCGGCGCGGGTATTAAAAGCACCGAGAGACAGCTATATAAGAGGAAGTAGGGGGAAAGGAAGAGGAAGGGGGGAAGGAGGGGGAGAGAAGTGCATGTATAGGAAGTCGAAAGAGAAAGTGAGAGAAAAAGTGGTAGCAACGGCAGCAGCACGCGGCAGCTCGGAAAGTAGAGGGGAAATGAGAAAGCTCGGCGAGAGTAGAAGCGAAAGAGAAAGAGAAAGAGAAAGAAGGAGCGAACGACGAGCGCGCGCCGTATAATTGATTGAGTCTAATGAGTTAAAGGGGATAAGGCGGTATCGCGGTATGCGCGGCGTCGCGCAGTCAGTCGAGAGAGAGAGAGAGAGAGAGAGAAACGCGCGTGGAGGGTGGAAAAATTAAAGAGTTCTGGGTCACGGCGAAACTGCCCGAGAAGCGGCGACGGCGTCGACGACGATGCCATTGCCTCGAGGGAAAGAGAGAGAGAGGGAAAGTACTCAAGTTGGGTACTCTTGCCTCCAATCTAACGCCACCTCGTTTCATCTCTCTCTCTCTCTCTCTTTCTCTCTTTCTCTCTCCTCGGCAGCTTCTCGCTCCTTTTCTTTGCCTCCGAGACGTTGCCGTAGCTGCTGCCAGAGAGCTGATTGCAAATTAGTTAAAGGAGATGTTCTCTATTAAGGTCAGCTGGCGGCGGTACTCTGTGCCGTTGCTCTCAGGCTCGCTAATAAAGTTACCTTTACCTTGAGTCTCTTAGCTGGACGAGTTCACTGCCACTGCCTCCTTCATATACTGCTTAACTCTCTCTCTCTCTCTCTCTCTCTTTCTCTCTCTCTCTCTCTCTTCTCTACCTAGATAGCTTTTTTTCTTTTTATTTTAACTCTCTCGTTCTCTCTTTTAATGTCGTTTAAGTTTGCGAAACTTTTTTATTACGTCGGCAAGGTCGCGTCTTCCGCAAAAACTTTTCAATTATGAGAAGCGTCGTTGCACTTGGAAAATGAGAATATCCGTAACCGTTGTTTGTGTGTTTGATAAACTGTGTTTCAAACTACTTTTTTTTTTATTGATGCGCGAGTTGGTTTGAATAATTTATTTTATTATCATTTGATTGATGACCTATTTGTATTCTTATTTTTTCTTATCTTTAATGCAATTAATGAAATTAGAATTATTATCACGAATAGACGATTACATTATATTAATAATCAGTTTCTAAAATAGAGTGTACGGTAGACATCAAATTCTATGTAATATAATGAGCATGAGTTTTACTTTTTCATATCAATCGATATTACAATCATTTTAGCTAGTACAACTGCTAGGTGTATTAATTGAATGGAAATGTAAATATTTATGAAATATGTATGTGCCCATTGTGTGAGTATTATACTTTATTAAGAAAGTTATCTTTAAATATTTATTTCTTAAAGATAATTATACGCAAATTAAATGGTCGAAATCAAATATTTAAAATAATCAATTATTATTTATAAAATTCGCGAAACTTATATAATAAATCAATACAGCGATAAAAATTACGATAATTTGTTCTGATTCTTATATCGTTGTTTTTCCTTTAATTTATTTTAGCGTTAATTAAACATTCTCAATGAAACTATCATTTTATATATTATTTATCGATGTAAACTCCAAAAAATTTTCACAGAAGCTCAGTATGTCTCGAGATTGAAATTTTATTTTAATAAATTTCAGTATGAAAATTTGTTGTTATATTTATTTGTGAATCGTATAATAATTTAGAAAATAA
The DNA here is from genome assembly GCA_949987625.1 of Chalcis sispes. Lineage (NCBI taxonomy): Eukaryota > Metazoa > Arthropoda > Insecta > Hymenoptera > Chalcididae > Chalcis > Chalcis sispes. The sequence continues at coordinate 21,048,496 of OX465097.1, read as the reverse complement.
TAAAGTCATAAAGTATGAAATTAATTAACTTATTTTATCTTACGTCGATTTCTTATTTATAATTTGGAATAATTTTACAGTATTTTATTAAGTATTTTATTAAAGATTATTATAGTTATCTTTATAAACTAACGAAGTATACAGATAAGTAGTTACTATATCATAGTAGAAATTGTTTAAGAAACTATTACAAACTTATGTGTAGTTGTAATTCAATAATAGCGATGACTTGAAAGTTACTTTTAACGATGCATAAATAGTAAATACTCATTTGCAATCTTTAATAAAAGGAGTACTATTTGCATCATCAAACGATTTAGTATAAAAGTTATTGAAAAAATGTTACAAACATTGAATTTACGTATAAATTTTCTTATTTTCTTCTTGCTTTAATAAAAGCTCATTAATAATTATTTATTACGATTAAAGAAGTATAAAACATATCTTAATGAACTTTAAATTAGAAACACAGTTTACGATCAAGATTAATTTTTTTGTTTTACATATAAATTCAAGTTTTGAACGAAAATTTTTTCTCTTTTCATTCAGACAAAGCGCAAATTGCGTACGAAAAATATTCTTCATCAGCAAACGCGACTCCTTGTAAAACTTCCTTTCTCTGTTTACTCCGAACACAAGACGACACTTTAATTTTTTTCATTCTTCAAAAAATTCCAACGTCTTGCTGTGACTCACGAAGGAAAGATAAAGGAGAGGGGGAGGCGATGGAAGGAAGTATCGTAAAACTCGGCGGTTATCGCGCGACTCTTTCCAGCTTACGCGGCAAAGAAACAAGAAATCCATCTTTGATCTCTCACTGGACAGCTTTCATTCTCGTCCAAAACTTGCATCTCTCTCTCTTACGTCGCTTTTTTTTTTTTTTTTTTTTTCATCGGTCTCCCGCGACTTTTTCCATATTACTTTGCCAAGGTATGGAAAGATCGGCGAAGTATCGTACGGCAAGCCTGCGGGCACGTCTTCGTCTTTTTCTTCGCGTCGCTCGCGCGCTCGGCTCGGCTGCTTTTCATTACATGATATGAAAAAAAAAAGTAAGAGAAGATATAGAAGAAAAAAATGGGGGTGGAGTAGATGAGAGAAAGAGAGAGAGAGATAGAGAGAGAGAGAGAGGAAGGAGATGATATCTGTCTCCTACACACGACGCGGAAGCCATTTCTTGCTCCTGGCAGCGGATCCTTCCCCGGGAGAGAGAAAAACTCGAGCCGCTTGAGCCGAGGGCACGCCCGCGACTTTCAATTCGCGCACGAGATGAACGCTACACATATTTTTATGTTTATACACACGCGTAAACCCGGGAAAGAATGCGTACGCTCGCGTGTATATTCGCTATCTCTTGCTCCATTTTTCTTTTTATTTAAGTCTCTCTCTCTCTCTCTCTCTCTCTCTCTCTCTCTCTCTCTCTCTGTCTTGCCGTGAGCTGGGAGAGGGGAAGAGAAGGCAGTTTTCAAGTAATGGTGGGTAAACAGGACGCGCGCGGAGTTGCTTAAATAAAACTTGTAGGAAAATACGCTCGAGTGCTCGGATCCTTGAACGCTCGACTTGGATACTCGAGGAGTCGTTATTTTGAGTGGCGCGCGAGTTTTAATGTTTTTTCAACCCTTGTACGAAGTCCTCAAGTTCGTTAACTAATATACCCGCGTTATAAAAATAATGCGGATGGACTCAACCTGAATTTTAAATCGGGCGTGTAAAGATTGACGAACGATTACTCGGTGAATGTTTGCGTATGGGGTTATACTCAGGTATCAGATTTTGAAGATTAAAATTTGAATATGTAGATGAAATGTACAAATTCATTTTATTCCGCATAAGTATATTTTTATATTTGTAAAGGAAAATTTATTAATACAGCTCAGAGATTTATAACCCAATCCGATCACATTTACCTTTTTTTGACTTTACATATATATCTTTATACTTCCCTCGAGGCACTGCGACGACCTTTAATAATTTCATTAGAATCTTATTGAATTTTTATTCGTTCTCTTAACTATTTCAAATTATCGTTCGTGAGAAAATTTTATTTTTTTTAGATTGTTATTCAAAATAAATAAATTACAAGTATTTTTTGTAATTTTCAATAACAATGAAAATTGCGTATCTATTTAATAGGTGTCTTGAGATTTTATTTGACTTTTAAAAAATATTTTTTGCTGCACAATAAATATTCACAAAATGAGTTTTGATTAAAAAAAGAAAAAAAAAAAAAAAAAGGAAAAAAATGTAAAGATTCTCTTTGAAATATGAAAATTTCAAGCTCAACTACTTTATTTCGATTTCAAGCGAAAGAATGAACAAACGATTAAAGTGAAAAACAGTGCAATTGAGAAAGATGAAAGCGAAAGAATTTAGAATGAACGAATCGTTAAGCATTAGGAATCGTGATAAAGAGATATAAAAAGTATAGAGGAGGAAAGAGAAAAACGATTCGCGCAAAAGACGAAAAGAGTAAGCGAGAGAGTAAGAGAGGAGAAAAGGGGGAGGAGGATGGAAAAACGAGGTTGGACGGTAAAGGCTGAAAGATAAAGAAAGTAAGAAAGAATGAGCGAGAGAAATAGAGAGAGAGATAGATAGATAAAAGGAGGCGCGCAGCCGCCGCGGCGTAATAAAAGAGGAAGACGTAGATGTAAAAGTAAAGCTGCCAAGCACGTAAGGTGCCGTTCTGCCGGTGCCTCTCTATCTCTCTTTCTCCCTCTCTGCCTTCTGCATTTCCCCTAGGGAAATTATTGACAGTCAGCGAGGAAATGACGTCGTAAATATCAAGTCCCGGCAAGCCCGAGTTCACCTCCCCTTTCTTGCCTCTCCCTCTCTCCATCTTACTCTTCCCTTATTTTCCTTACTTCCGCCCTGTCCTTCTTGCGTTTTGCGCGCCGCCGAATAGTCGCGCCGTCGTTGCTCCTTCCACCGCTACTTCTTCTCTCCTTCTTTAATTTTTCTCTCCCTTTTCTATACGCTCCAACTCTTTTGTTTTCTCGGCTTCTTCAATCAACGCGCCGCGCCACTATACACCGTGCGACGCGATAGAGTTTCTCCATAAAGTGACTCGAGACTCGATAACCGTACCGCGACTCTGCACCGGTAATCGTTTGTGTCTTGAAAATTCCTCGGGCTACACTCCATTAGAAAACAATGGCTTTAAGAGCTGTCTGATGAATTTCGCTCGATAAGTGTCACGCGATTGTTTGCCATCGATAAGATTGTTTTAAAGAAAATCGATTTGTTAACGTTATTCAATCCAACTATTAAAAAAATCCTCTTTCTCTTTCTCTTTTTATATTGAATTCTTTTATTTTTTCAACACTTGAGTTGTTAATACATTTTAAAAAGATTGTAACGTAAATTATCGTAAATGATATTTGAAGTAGGGATTGTTTGCGAACAATTAAAACTTCTTTTATGAAAATAAAAAAATTATACTTTTACAAGTAAATATGTATAGTTTTTATTTTACTGCTGGTACAGTTTAAAAGTCAGGCAAAGAAAGATTTTCAGTCAACTCGAAGGAAACTTCTTAGTAAGTAAAATGAGTTTCGAAAGGTCGGAATTGGATAGGCTATATTAAAATTTTATAATTTTTTAAAAATTCACTTTGAAAAAATTTTTATGATTAAATTGTTTTTTAATAAGTTTTTATCTGCGGATTTAATATTTTATGAACTTATTAATAAAGCGATTTAACCTTTTTTACAATGATGCAATTTCTTAAGAAGAAAAGTTGTCACAAGTATCTATATCAACTAGTCGGCCAAAACTAAATTTTCTTTTATCTTTAAAGTAAAAATTTATTAAAAATTTTAAAACACTAATTATATAAAATTAATGAAAAATATTCATAAACGCGGAATGCACATCGTTAAAAAGATATGAAACAATTTTAGATAAATGCATAAATAAATAGAATTGACGATACGAAAAATGTCTCACTGTAAAGTTAAAAATTATTATTAAAAAAGTAAAAATACTTTTCTTTCAAAAAATTTCAAAGGACTTGGTCTTTATTCTTCTTCTTCTTCTTCTCAAGTAACATTTCAAGAGAAAAAGTATGTCGCAGAATTGCGCATTCCCCCCGTTTCTCTCTCTCTCTCTTTCTCTCTTTTTCTCCCTTTTCTCTTCCTAGAGCGCGAAAAATTTGAAAGAATTGAGAAACTGATAGCAAAGGCATTGTGTCCATTCGTTAGGAAGGAGAAGGAAAGGCACAAGAAGAAACGAGGGGGAGGAGAAGGGGCGAAGTGGGGAGGTGGGAGAGAAAGGAGAGTAAAAGAACGGTAGTTTCTCTTTCCCTCGAGTCTCCGCGCTCGCCCGGTGTATTCATTAAGAATAAAGGATGAAACAGAGAGCCGAACAAAAGAAGAAAAGTACTCCTTGAGTAAGGAGCGCGAGCGTATTTAATACAAGAGCGAGGACCAGTGTCTTTTCTTCGTTTCTTTCCTTAGTCGAGCGCTGGCGCGCGCGAGTCCGTACGTACACACACACACACACACACACACACACACACACGCGCGTATACATACGTATACACATCTCGGAGAGTCCGTCAACTTATTTTTTTTTTTTGTTTTTTATACATTTTTTTTTGTCATTCTTTATTTTTATTCTCATTTCTGTGCAAGCTTGCCGGTATACAAGAGAGAAAGAGAAAAGAAATCCGTGTGTCGCACGCGAGCGGCTTTCACGCTGAGGGACAAGATGAGCGACGACGCATCGTTTTGTTCGGGGACCCCGGCCGCCGTAGTATTCTCTTTCCCTCGCACTTCTGTTCCCGACCTTTATGTATACGAGTGTGTTTATACATATACGCGTGTGCGCGCGCGTATAAACTCTACTCCTCGTCGTTTTCAAATTTCAATTTTTCATTTCAGGGATACATTTAAATAACAATGCAAGGCCAAGGACTTCAGAAACAGGTTTTTGTCCCTCTATTTTCTTTTTTTCTTACATTTTTTTTTTCTCCTTCTTTCTGTACCAGAGATGTATTCTAAAAATACGCGGGATTCGTTCGAAGATTTATGCTATCAAATCAATCGCGTTAAGTGCAATTACCTAAAATTGCATTTTAACGTTTGCGTGTGTCGGCTTTAATCATTTGGTCGCGAAAAAAATTTGATGAAAAATTTATGTATCGCGTGCGATAGAATAACGATAATAAGTAAATCATATCGTCATTATTTTCTCGATCGACGGAAAATATTCTCACGTTCATCCTAATCTCGTATTCGGACGCAGTGAAACGAACATTTTCGTACCACAGCAACAGGGCCCTCAACGATAAGAAAAGCGAGCATTAACATTCGCGCGCGGATATACGAGTATAATTCGAGTCTCGAGTCGGTATTTTACCTTGTCGGTTTGTAAAAGTGCGCACGCAAGAGAAAAAGATAGAGAGAGAGAGAGAGAGAGAGAGATGCGAGGAAAGAAGAAGTACGTACAAAGTATAGAAAGGTAAAGGCGAAAGAGGAAAAGAAATGAGGAAAGCGTAGGTACGTTAACGCGAAGACGAAGAAAAAGAAGGAGCAGGAGGAGAGGGAGAAGATAGGAATGCAAGTGAACGCGGCGTCGGCGAGATACGCTAAGGGTAGTTATTATAATAAATTTGTCGGAGTTTAAGAAGCGGAAACAATTCAGAGCTGCGAGCTCTCTAAGGATGTGCTTATCGTTGCTTTTATTCAAATGGAAGTGGAGAGGAGACGACAAGGTACGCGCGCGCCGTTGCCGCACGGCGAAAGGAATAAAAGGGAGCGGGAGAATCCTCTCCATATTTTCTCTCAGCGGCGCACGCGAGAACAACAACGTGCCTGATAAAGAAAGAGATGACTATACGCGTTACAAAAAAAAAAAAAAAAAAAAAAAAAAAAAAAAAAAAAAAAAAAAAAAAAAAAAAAAAAAAAAAAAAAAAAAGAAAAAGAAAAAAAAAAGAAAAAAATAATAAAAAAGAAAAGAGAGAAGCTCCGAAACAATTTGTCTTTTCGAATGGCGAGAAACGAGAAGCGCGCGCGCGCTCGCGTTCACGGATAAAACTTTGTGTATATACGTTTGAGCATATATCTCTTCTTTGCCTTTTATTTTCTTCTTTCGCTCTGGAAGGTGTATGAATTAGGAGGGACGAAACAAATGGAGAAACGCGTGTATCGGTAAGAACGAGAGAAAAAGAAAAATAATGACGGCCTCGAGTTCGGTCATCGGTGTGTATGCTATATTTACACTTATACACGCGTGTATATATATATATATATATATATATATATATATATATATATATATATATATATATATATATATATATACATATATTCCGTTACACATAAGAGAAAAAACACAAGCGGCATTATATTCGAGGAGTTGGGCCGATGCGTCGCGTGACATAATATGGAGGTTTATCCGCCGAGAATCACGATAGGCTTAGCGGGGGGGCAAATCCTTCCACGAGTCTCGCAGTCACATTCTGCGAGAGTACAGACTCTCTACCCCCGGGTTTCGTATTCCTCCCGTGTTTACGTCCTCTCGCGCTTCTCTCTTCTTTTTCTTCTTCTTCTTTTTCCTGCCCTTTTCCCTTTTCTTCGGCTTTGTCTCGGTATCTCGCTCGCTCTTTTTCCTACGCGTCTCGCTCATTTTTCTCTTGGCGACCCTCACGGTGTAATAATAAAAGCAGATTTGCCAGCTATTTTTAAGGAGATCCTTTGCGCCAGGGATAAAGGATCCGACGCGGATGGTCGTCGGATCTCGTGTAAAAAATTAAATGGGAATCGATCTAGACTTTTTTCTTTAAGAATATGGAAGATAGACGATGTGATTTTAGTAGTCGTTACCGTTCGAATAAATTTTATACATTGTCAGTTTATATTTTATTTTAATTTGAAAATGAAAATTTATATTATTATTATATTACAAGTTTATAATCAATACAAAAAAAAAAATAAATAAATAAACCGTGTACTCTTAACAATGGAAATATTGATAGAACTAATATATAAAATTTTATTCCTCATTAAAAACTTTACCATGAAAATTAATTGCATTTTTCACGTTTTCACGGTATCGAAAAGATCAAAAAAAAAAAAAAAGAAAAAAAAAAATTTAAAGGTATTATCCGAAAATCACGGCGAAAGACAGGTTCGTATTTTACCGCGAGCGAGAAATAGACACGAAAGAGTCGAAAATTCCAAGGTAAAGCTCGTCTATCCGAAACTTGAATAGTTGCAGGGAGGAAGCTCGGGTTCGATGACGAGCGCAAAATCACCTGTCAGTTTCGAGGGGTCCGCGCGCCGGCGCTACATAATCGAATTCGTGGTTAAATTGCCAAGTCAGCTACTTATCGATTTTTTGTCCTCGAAAAAAAAAAAAAAAAAAAAAAAAAAAAAGGAAATAAAAGCCCGAGGCCTTGAGCTCCGGTATACGTCTATCTTTCTCTCGAAGATGAAAAAATCTCCCTTTTTCGTTGTGCCGCAAAAGTGTAAGTAGAGAATAACGGGGCTATCAATTACAGGTCGAGTATAGGTGACACTCGGACGAAAATATCATTAGAATCAATAAAGTGTCTCGTAAAAGAAAAGAAAGGCATGAGGTGAGGTGAGACGTATAAATTATGTGAAAGAAATATGTTTGTGCGCATGGAAGGAGGGTACTCGTATGTATCATATAAAGTCCATAAATAACTTCCTGAAATAGATTATTTTTAAGATTATATTTTGTTACGTAATAGACTACATTTTGCCAATGCAGCATTTTTTTACTATTTAAAATAAAGCGCAAAAGTATAAACATATTAAGTTTTCAAAGAACGTTAATAGATAAAATGAATAAAATTTAATTTTTAATATGTGACCCGAATAATTTAAAAGTTAATATGTTAAGGTTAATAAGTCAATTTTTTCCTATTTCATGCATGTTTTTACAAATTTGATCACAACCTATTTTTCTCGGATCTAATTTAATATTATCCTCCCATTTTCTCATAGATCTATTTTAAGGTTTTTTTTTTTTTATTAAGTTTGCTTTGTTTGGCTTAGTTTTTTAAATTTTATTCATGCTATTATAGTTGTCCTCCTCTTAATCATCCTTTCAATATTCGATGGGTTAACGGATTTATATGTGTTGTCAAAAGCATGCAAATAAATGATCTAAAAAAATTAAAAATAAATGTCTATTTTTAAAATACAACAAATTTTTTTTTCTTTCTTGCGCTACCATATAGACTTAGAAAATAATTCTCATAACCATTCTTATAAAATATCGTCTCGAAAAATAAAAGAAAAATCTGTATTAAAAGTGAAAAAAAAAAAAAAAAACACTCACTATACACACAAGCAAAACTCAACGTAAGCGAAGTCGTTCGCAATTCTCCCACTCTACAATTCTTTCTCTCTCTCTCTCTCTCTCTCTCTTTGTCTTTCTTTCTGTCTCTCGTTTACTCTCCCGGAGGCGCACACGCAAAATTCTACCGTACCGTGAATTTCCGGCATTGAAACTTGTCTGAAACGTCGCGTTGTCATCTCGGGGGCTCTCTCTCTCTCTCTCTCTCTCTCTCTCGTTGGTGTGCATCTCGTACTTACGTGCGCGTACACAAAGAGAGGGAGAGAGAGAGAGAGAGAAAGAGAGAAAGACTCGTTTCTCTCGGAAGAAAACTTTCTACCCTTCTTCTCGACCCCCCGCACTTCGTACCGCGAGAAGGAACTCGTGGAGGAGGAACACGCATCTCCTCTCCGTGAGTCGCTCGTGCCCACGTACGTGTATCTAATTTTACGAGCTGCTCGCCCAAAAATCGAGAGCAAGGTCTACGGACTCGTTCTCCTCGTCGTTTATTCTTTTCCTTCATCCTTTTTTTTTTTTTTTTTTTCTTTCTTTCTCTTATTTCAAGGTTCTGCCACCCTTCCTTCCTCGTCGTATAACGGATTGTGTTTCGTTTTGGGTGCGCGGGACCGATGGTTTACGCTTTGTGCGTAGACGCGTCGCGCTATTCTTTCTTTATTTTTCTTCCTCCTTTCGTTCGCCGTCTGGAATTTCGAGCTTCGCTGTTTACTGACCCGAAAGCTACTGAAGTTACACGCTTCAGTTAGGGAAGCCTGAAATGAAGTGTTACGTTTTTTCGGTGTATTCCTTTATTTGTATGGTATTTTCCATGAGAAAAAATAATGATGTTTATTCACTTAGAAAGAAAAATATTTTACAAGCTATTATTATTACTGTTATTGTAAAAATTTAAATTGAATTAAATTTTTTACTCTAGTTCATGTTAAATACTATAATCTATTTTTTCGGTTTTTAATAAGCAGTACTTTTGTAAGCAAGAAAAAATGGTATTTAAGAAGGCGTTAACAAATTTTAAATGTTATAAATCTTCTTTTATATATATATGTGTCCTTCGAGTAATATCGAAATTATTTAAATAATTATATACAAATTGGCAACTTTAGCTTCTGAAAAATGATACGCTTATAAAATGTAGTATTTATCCTTTAACGCGTCACAAAGAGCGAGATGAGAGACGAGAAGTATCATAATAAGAATAGTCAGCGCTTATAAAAGGATTTTATGTAAAAGGTAAGAGGAGATTTCGATAATAAAATAAAATACACCTTCGGATTAATTAACGACATCGACAAGCCGATAAAATAGTTGATAAAAATTCGCGTGTCCCCGTAACGAGGACTCTAATTCGCGCGCAGTCGTTTCTTATATTATCGTCTCGAAATGCGCGCGTAATACACATTATTATAAGGTGATACGCGTATCGTATCTTCCCGTTTTATTACAACGACACCGATATTTATCCTGGCTATTTTCCAGCTCTTTTATCCGTTAAAACTTTTTTTACATTTAAATCATCTCGCGCGCCGCGTGAGACTTCCTCTTTCTTCTAAAACCGGCGCTTCGAAAATAAAACGGGGATATATACGCAGCGTAGAAAAAAAAATAATACGAACAGCCGCGACCGCTTTCGAGAGTCTGTTTATTGACGTTAGCAGTCAACCTGGGTCTTTATTTAAAAAATAAAAGAAGCAACAAAAACATAACGACTCGCTCGTCACAGAAATAGTCGACGAGTTTCGAGTTGAGAGAGAGAGAGAGAGAGAGAGAGAGAGAGGAGGACCCATAAATGCGCGAAAAAAGAAATATAAACGGTGCCGTAGATATTTTTTCGACGCACTGAGTCTTGTCGCGTCGTGGGAGACCAAACGATCTTCGAGAGTTTGTTTCTTTCGTTTGAAAAAATTCACGAACGCGCAATCGGCGCCGTCTACCCGAGAGACGGGAGTAGCTTCTTCTTTTCTCTCAATGGAAAAATCGTTCCGATAAAACTTGGTAAACGGTTTAACAGCGTAACGTAAGTATGGTATACACTATAGTTACGGTTGGCTATTAATCGCAGTTCTCTCGACATAAACGTTTTTCTCTCTCTCTCTCTCTCTCTCTCTCTCTCTCTCTCTCTCTCGCTTTCTGCATTGGTTAAGGTATCGCGGACGTTTCTATGGGCCGCATTTTATTTCCAGAAATCGACGTCCCAGCGACAATGGGTCGTGGAAAGCGGACTGCGGCCGGCTTTGTATGCATATGTAAAGCCCGGAGAGCGCTAGTAGAGAAATTGCCGGTAAGCGCGGTGCATTGTAAACCCAAGCAACGAGCCTCGCCATCCTTCAGTGTCTCTGTGTTCTCTTGTATATATGTGTGTGTGTGTGCGTACGCGTGTGTGCACGTGTAGTACGCCGTATGCTCGAGATTCCGCAAGAAAGAGAGAGAGAGAGAGAGAGAGAGAGAGTCGTGCGTGCACGCGACGCGTAACATCGACGATTTGCAAGTCGCTACGCCGGCCGATGCCGCAATGCGCTCTCGTTGGATTTTCAGGAAGAACGATTCATGCGTGTGCGTCTCTTTACCCTGACTCTCTACATACATCGCCGACTCAATATATGTTAAACGCATTTAATAAATTACTTATGTACTTCCTTTGTGAATTGCTGCGGTTTATTGTTATTGTTAGTCGGATTTGGTATAGTTTTTTTTTTTTTTTTTTTTTTTTTTTTTTTATTTGTTTTCGTTTTAAAGTAAACCGTGCAGTCTGAGGAATAAATATGTATAGTGTCGTTTTTTTTTAGATTAACTCTTATCTAAATATTTAAATAATTTAAGTTTGCTATGTTATTTGTATGTTATAATACCTTATGTGAATTCTTACAGTTTATGGCTGCATCTATTGATATTTTTTTTTAACAGTCGTTTATTTATTTATTTTAAAGTACTTTATGTAATAATAGTACATGTAATTTATAGTACAAATTAATGAAAAGTATACTTTTTCAATTATCTTAATTTTTATAAAAAGCATATTCATTCATTACTTTAATGAAAGAAAGTAATTAAAAACCATTTGCAAACTGCAAGTAAAACTGAAACAAACGATAGCTGTCGTATTTGTAATTTTGTAAAAGAATATTATATGCATTTAAAAAAAAAAAAAAAATAATTTGATTCTCTACAAAATAGAGCTTTTTTATCTGTTTACTTACTCCTTAAAATCGTGTACAACTCTTGAATTCAAAATACTTCATTTTAATTTTTATTTAATATTCGGTTAGTTTTATTTCTGTATTTAACATATTAACACTTGACTGAAAAACCTTCGTATCCTTTTCAAATTTAATATATATCCTTTTCAAATTTACGTTGAAACATTTTTTAAAACATGCACAGATCAGCCCTCAAATTAGGTTAAAAGAACCACTCGCCCTCCCTCTAAACATCGAAAACGATCGTCGTCACGCAAAAGGAAGCGTATATACATATAATAAGCGTATACATACTCGGATGATGACGTTCGAATTCATTAGAATACATTTAAAATGGTGTAGAGAAATGAAAAACACAGCGGGTACCTTGCTGATGAAAGATCGGCTTTCGAAATAAAGAGAGAGAGAGACAGAGAGAAAGACACAGAGAGAGAGAGAGAGAGAGAGAGAGAGGGGAAGGAAGAAAAAGAAAAACGAAGGTAAAGTTTTTTTTTTTAACGAAAAAATCCATATGCCTAAATCATGACGAATGGATCAATTACCCGTAGAGCGCGCGACCGAGCGCTTTGTGAAAATTCTCTTTCCTTCCCGTCTTTGCGCTTACATTTGCCAGATGACGATGATAACGCGCGACATCACGCAGCGGAGATGTTTCGGTGCACGCATTGTTGGACGTATGTATAATATTATTATTACTCTTTACGAATGGAAGAGTTCATGATTCTTTTTATTCCTTCGCTTTTCCTTTTTTTTTTTTTTTTTTTTTTAAAGTTTGGCTCTACGGGTTTTATTTAATTAACACGAGTGCGGTAGACTGATAATAGAAATGAAAAATAGTAGGCAGATGTGTACGGTTTTGACCTAAAAGAAGTTGATGAGAAATTGAGATGATTTTCAATTGACCTATAGAAACATCCTTTTTAAGTAACACTTAATTAAGTAACTATTGTAAAAAATATATTTTAATTTATAATGATACATTTGACAATGTCTCGTGTCAGTTGGTTTAGGAAATTTCAATTCTGTTTTTGATGCTTTTGTGAAGATTTTTTAATTGAATTTTGTAATGTGTCCGAGCAAGAAAATTATATAAAATCATTTTAAAATTATAAAACAATCAATAATTATTGTTTTTTTTTTTACTATTATTGATTTATAAGTATAGAATAATTTATTTAAAAGTGATGAATAGAAAAAGTATCCTAAATTTGGAAAACTTTATTGGACTTGACATTATACTTTTTAAAACCTTTTACATTATAAAAGCTTTTCATAATAATTAATTGAGATTTTTTAATATTGAAGAAGCTCTATTTTTTATATTACAAAATTATAAAATACTTTTCTTCATTTACGCACCGTGCAATATTTTACCTTCTTCTTACCTAAATTTCAGTTGAAATGCATTTTAGTAACCTTGAATAAATTAAACAGCATATCGGCGATACCATTTCAAATTTAAGATCGGAGTTAGTTTTTCATAACCGATGGTTATCGCGTATTTGCATATAGTAATTTACATGTCAAGTTTTGCACAAGCTTCTGAAACTGTCAATTTAATTCACTTGGCCAGACTGGCGGCTCGGCATCTCAGAAAATTTCATCCCTCGAGCGTTTTCCTGGATGCGCGAGCGATTCAGCTACGAGTGAGCCTGATGTCCGCCGATGCGCATTAGCATACGTATCCAAGTAAGAGAGAGGGAGAGAGAGAGAGAGAGAAAAGTATGAAAGAATCGAATATAGAGAGGGAAGAGTAAAGGAAGAATATAAGGCAGAGACGGAAAGGGAGAGGAAACAAAGAGGAAGAGATAAAAATATATTCGGCATGATCCCCTCTGACCTCCGCACTTACAATTGAATGAAGATGACAATATGATTATCGCTTACAAAAATTGACCCCTTCAAAGAAAGAGAGAGAGAGAGAGAGAGAGAGAGGGCGAGCAGTACAAAGATGAAGATAGAATGCATAAAATGAAAAAGGGAGAAGAAGAAAAAAATGATGAGGAAAGAGAAGATCTGGAAAGAGACATGCGTGTTATAGAACATCGGATTTCTCCCACCATCCGCCCATTATTCCACCCACGAACCTTCTCACCTGCTTTCCATTTTTTTTTATCTCCGTTTTTTTACCCTGGTCTTTCTCTCTCTCTCTCTCTCTCTCTCTCTCTCTCTCTCTCTCTCTCTCTTTCTCTCTGTCTCGCTTACTAGGTATCGCGAAGAAATGTTGCGTCCGGGCGCCGCCTTCGTTCGAGCTTATATATACATAGATCCGCATTACGTATACATAAAATGTACACAGAGAAAGAAAAAGAGTAAGAAAGAGAGAAAGAGGGAATGCGATGAATCGGCGACGGCGGCGGTGGCGGTTCGATGAGAAGAGGGAGGAGTTTACCGGTGCTTTTTCTCTCTCTCTC